>SNQJ01S0138699.1:10379-25300 GCA_010110895.2 Picea sitchensis | reverse complement strand
GGTGAAAAAATGTTGGGTACACTAAAGTGAATATGAGGTGTAACTAGTGGCTCCAACTTGGGCACATGCACTCATCTAGAGAATGCATGAGAACTCAAGAATTTGGGAAACCTCCAGACCTAAAACATTCTCAACCAATGTATATTTAATACATGGGAGGGTAGAGACAAAATTTCCCTTTACCCTTCCCTTAAAGAGAAATAAATCCATGCATAAATGAAACATATGTCGAAGTACAAGTTACTATCACAATATCTCAAAGGATAATACATACATGGAAGAAACAATTAACTTTTATTATAACACAAAAGAAAAATGCAGAAATCGATAAAAGGAAATCACACAAGTAGGAAATGGTAAGAAAAGTCACTATAGTACAATGATTCCCAGTGCCATAAAAAATTACCTTCATAGAACATTTTTAGAACTTGACCATTCACAAGTAATAGAATTTTCTCACCATCCATATGTATTAGATATAAATAATTATTACCCACGACATCTTCAATTTTGTAAGGAGCCAACCAAAGAATTTCAAACTTACAACTTTTACCAACCTTTTTGATTCCTTTGTTCCAAAAGAGAACACTATCACCTTTCTGAAAAACTTCATTGGTGATCCTTCTTCGTGAACTCTTTCTTTGTATTCTCTTGGATTTGTACCAAATTATCAAAGGTACATATTTTGGTGTAATCAATTTTGATAAGCTCATCGATTCTACTATGCACTGCATATGGATCATAGGAGAACTGTTTCATTATACTTGAAATTGGGATATTTAGGTGAATTAGAAATGCTACATCAATCTCGTATGCTAACTCAAATGGGCTCATTCCAGTGGAAACTTTCTTAGTTATTCTATCATCCCATAGAGCATACTTTATCTTGTTATCCCAACTTTTCTTGTTGTCCCCCATTGTCTTCTTAATACTTTTCAGCAAATTAATGTTACTTGACTTAGAAAGACCAATTCCTTGAGAGTAATAGTTGGAGGAGTGGGATAGAAAAATTCCATAATCAAAACAAAAGGTTGACAGTTCTATGGAACTGAAATATTTTCCATTGTTGGTGGTGATCTTTGCTGGAATTATGAAATAAGTGATGATTATTTCTTCTAATAAATCCATGAAAACCTTATCTATAACACGATTGGTTGGTATAGCTTCAACCCATATGGTGAAGTAATATAAATCCATAAGGATGTTAGAAAAACATGATCGTGGAGAAATAAAATAAAACAAATGCAGGAACAAAACACATAAGATACACAATACAATAGAGACACAGATTTATGTAGTTCACCCAGTGTGGGCTACATCCACCAGAGAAGTTGTCAGGTCCTTCCTTTATTATTATTCAACATATGAAGGGACACAACCTACAACAAACCCGTTTTAACTTCCTCTTCTTTCTCTCACAGTCTCTCGTCTCAGAGTACAATATTTTCTATGTTGCATAGCCGTAATACATTTCCTTCATAACAGAGTGTTTATTTCTAGGGAAAAAAACCCTAACATAATTTCTACTATTGTATCTGCGACCTTGTATAATTTCTAATGTTAGATCCCCCCAGATCCCGTAGAGGGGATACCCGCCCTCTGCACTCCCCCATGTGGAAGAGTGTACATACTTATGGGGTGTAAAGTCTTCATCGGGTATAAACACGGCTGAAAAAAACACAAGACCTCTGAATCAAGAAGATAATCAGGCTCCACAACCAACAAAGGATCCATCTATAACCATTTGTAGAGTTATCCTTGAATTCACCAGTAAAATCAAGGCCCCATTGTTGGAAGTGTTCTTCCACTTTCATTGGTTGCAAAGGAAGGGTTGTGGGCTTATCCTTTCATGTAAAGTGTTGGAATGACCTAACAATCCTATGGACATTTTAAAATATGGTAGGACAATAGTAACCACCTCTTAGAATCTTGTGAGTGTTGGTATTTTTCACAGATGTCCACCACATAATCCTTTGTGAAACTCATCCATTAACTTCTTTTCTTCTTCAAGGTCAACACATATGAGAATCAATCCATCATGATTTCTCCATCCAAGGTCTTGGTTGATGAAACAATACTTTGAGGTGTTCCATCTCAACTATCTCTCCTTTTCATCTAGATGGTTCTTTGGACATGTAAGGTTCTTGAGATAGTAGATGGTATATGTGTACCAATCATGATTTTATAACTTTTCAATCACTAGAGACATCATAGGACATGACTCATCCTTCAATCCAAGAAAAAATTCATTTCATTTTGTCATCATCTGGGCCAATCATTTTCCTTTGATCAATTGAGTGTTCTTAATTTCAAAATAATATTCCTAAATCTTAGCTACCCACTTCTCTCTAGTTCCCAATAAATGTTATTAGGATAAAATTTATTTTATAGCTAGATGGGGAACATAGACAATAACCTTGGAATACCCAATGTAACTTCTAAAATGTTTCAATGATTTGAATGAAGCATATGATTTATTTTCCATAATTTCATATTTTAATTCTACAACCTTGATAAATTTACTCATAAATGATATGGGTTGTTCTTCACCCTGATCATTATTTTATAGTACCGCACTTGCGATTGTACCATTAGAATAAAAAGAAAAAAAATGAAAATTTATTGAAAACTACGGATTTACGAATACCAATGAATTTATGATCGCATATTTCACAACTTCAAAACCTATCTTATTCTCTTCATCCCACTACAGATATGCATCTTTCTTGAGAAACTTCCTTATAGGCTTGGTGATCTCAAAAAAATTTGGAATTAATCTTTGAATGAAGTTGTTTTTGTCAAAATATGATTGCAAATCCTTCTCATTCTAGGGTAGAGTGATTAATTTAATTCCCTTTATCAGATCTAGAATGACCTCTACCCCATCCTTTGAAATAATGTGAACAAGAAAATTTCCTTCAATAACTCCAAATATTCAATTCTTTGGGTTCAAGAACCCCAAACATCTGTCTCGACTTCTATAAAAATTTCTTGATGCAAAGAGCTATCTCAACTTCTATCTCAACTTCTATAGGTCTATCTCAACTTCTATAAAAATGGCTTGGTACCTTCCTTCAAGGGTATTGTGTATTTAATTTGTTCACCCTTGCAGGCCTTCAAATCATTATAAGACCAAGCAAACAAATCTATGAACTCTCATATCAAGTCCTTAGTTTCCTTCCTTTCTTCACTCGAAGTTCCTTTACCAATATTTACCATAATCAAATTTTCAAGGATCTAAGTTTGATTTCCATGTATTCATCAAGATTAACCATTTATGTCTTCTCCTTATACAAGTCATTTATGTTAAACAACTTTGCAAGGGATAAAAGACCACATAGAATCTTGTTGCATTTTAATTGATCTTTTGATCCTTCTTCTGTCCATTAAATATCATTCCTAGAAAATTCCTACATGTTTTTCAGGAATATCAAAATCTATGCATCATCATTAAAAACTTACTAGTTAATGAAGTTATCCAGAATCGAAGGCCTAAACATAATTTCCAATTTTCCTTTTACTATCAAATATTCACAAGGTTACAGTATTGAGGAAGAAACAACTAGTGCATCATACTTTTTGTCAAACATTCTATTATTTTCTTCCAAATACAAAGAATCAAACCATTCCATGGAGACCGATACAACATTTCTATACCTTTGTATCCTTTCCTTTTTGCTTGCAAACTCACCTTTTACTTGAAGAATTATTAGATCAGAATCACCAATAATCTTTAAAACTTTAATTCCAAAATCTTTAGCCTAATTTAAACCAAGTAAATTTCTTCATAATCTTCTACATTGCTTGTTACATAAAATTCCAAATGAGAAGTATAACATGAAATAATTCCCTACAGAGAATTGAATACAATACCTACATTCTTACATGATTGGGACTTGACCCCATTGAAGTTTATCTTCCACATGTTGTCAATGTTCTCCCAAGGATATGGTTTTATCAAAAGCATGATGTAGGATCCAAAAACGTATTCATAGAAAATTAATTCATTCTCATGATCTCATGGTCCTTCTATGTGTTATGTTATCACCATTTCTCAGTGTAGAGTCACAAAAGATCCTTTAGAAGTGGGGACAATAACATAGTATAGATCCATAACCCAATTTTGAGATAAAAGCATACCTCAAGTGTCTGGAGCATCAATGAACACCACATCCATTACCAAAGAAATACTTGGATAAACTACCAAGCCTACTTGGATATCTTTAATCTATCCATATACTTGGACTTCTCTCAAGTCCATAATGCATACATTCTTCTAAGGTATAGAGGTATTTAAACAAAATTGATTAATCATTGTAAGAGATATTACATTGGTTGAAAGTCCAAATTCCAATATAAAATTGTGAAGCATCAGATCACCCACTAATAAATATATGAAGAATGGTTGGTGATCTAGATTCTTATTCCTCTCTCAATTCATGGTTTGAACAATAAGGGGGGAATCTTAATTATCTTCCACAACATGGGTTGTTTGACTCGTCACTTCCAGTGCCAAAAAAGCTTTGATTTGATGCTATATGGTGTTTGGTATGTGTTATATTATTTACATTTGGGTGGGGGGGTGAATTGGATTTGACAATAGCATTTGACAATCCCACCACCTATCGTTGTTTGTGGGAATGTAGGTCGAGCATTTCCCGAGGGGGGGTCCCTAGGGATGCAATTGTTTTCCTCCCTAGTTACGTGAAGTGGTCGGATTTGGGAGCTATCTTGGAGTTGATGAGGTTCCGTGCAGTTCTCTAGATTTATTTTTTGGTTTATTTTTGTGATTTTAGCATTTTTAGAGGTTTTCTAAATTAATCCAGGATTGAGGGATTAGGAATTTGGTAGATGAAATATACCTAAAATATCATATATATTGTATTGTGAATGGTGAAATTAATACGATGAAGAGTTGAGAGGTGCATCACCAAAGGAGGATGGTGTTCTCTTGGCTAAGGGTTTCCTGCAAAAATATATGTATACTATGTGTATGAGCCACTAATTAATTTATATTTTGTTGAAGAATCATATTCAGTTCTTTACTTCACAGGTTTAAACATACATGTGGTATCTGAGCATGTTTTTGGCTTTAAGAGAATGACTTTGTTGCTGAGGGTTTGAATCGGTGTTGATATATAAATTTTATCTTGGATCTGTGATAAACTTGGGTTTAGTGGGAGATTTGTAGTGGTTATTCCTTCTTTCAAATTAAATGACAATCAGTTATGTAATCGGGATTGAGAATATTAATGGAAAAAAATTTGAGCTATGGAATATTGAGAAGGAGGACCTTCTTGTAGACAATGAGCAATGGATCAATGTGGATCCTTGTACACAACCTATTGGTACACATCCTACCGATAAACAATATACTAGTATGCTAACTACTAGTACTCAATCTACTTGCATGTTGAAAGAAGATTGGGAGAATATGCATAGAAGAGAAAGGAGTATGATTTAAATATTCTTGGAATATTTTGTGTTACTAAATGTGTCAAGAGAATCTACAACCAAGGAACTATGGGAAAAGTTAGGTAATTTGTGTCATTCAAATTCCCTATTAAACAAGTTGTTTCTTCAAAAGAAGTTGTATCATCTTAAGATGGAAGATGGAGATTATGTGAAAGAGCATCTAAATTCCATCAATACTTTGGTAAGTCAACTTGTCTTTGTTAATATCATGATTGCAGAAGAAGATAATTTTATTACTTTGTTATGTTATTTTCCAAACTCATGGGATAATCTAGTTGTAGAAATTGGTAGTACCACTCAATCTACATTGAAGTATTAGGAAGTAGTTGCATCCTAGTTATCAGAAGAGATAAGGTGAAAAATAATGGATAGTTATAGCACATATGCTTTCTCTGTAAGAGGTCATCCCCAAGAAAGAAATAAAAATAATTGTTTGGGGGTGATATCAAAATATAAAGGTAGATCTAAATATCTAGGAAAATCTTTGAGGAAATGATGGAAATGTGGTAAAGTTAGGAATTATAAGAAATATTGCAAATCTAAGAATCTTAATAAACCAAAGGGATCTGTTGATTCATGTTCCACAAAGATGAAAACATCCATAGAAGAAGGAGGTGATGTTTACCTTGAATTTACATGTACACCTGTAGATCGTGATGTATGGTTGATCAAATGAAGTGCATCCTTTCATATGTCTCCTCACAGGGAGTCTTTAAATGCATATTAAAAGTATGATGGTAGTGATTTCTTCCTAGGAGATGACTTTAGAAACAAAACCATAGGATGTGGAGGAGTTAAGTTGTTTTTGAAATATGGAATGATTAGAAATCCCACTGGATTTATGCACATTCCATATCTAGCTAGGAGCATAATATTTGTAAATAAGTTGGATGATCCAAGTGTGGATACTTTATTGGGAAAGGGAACTTGGAATATGGAATGCGGAGAAATGGTGTTGATGAGGGGAGTTCGGTGTGGAACTCTGTACAAGTTGTTGGGAAGCACTTATACAGATGGGTGTAACAGTTCTATTGTCCCTCAGTGTAGAAATAAAAAATATAGGATCCATACTATCCGTGGAAATAAGACCATGTTGTTGCATCAAAGACCAGGACATATTGGATAAAAGGGCCTTCGAACACTACACAACAAAGGTATGGTTGAAGGTATGTCTAATTGCACCCTGGATTTTGATTTCTATGAACATTACATATATGGAAAACACATAATTGAGTAATATTCTCATCTAGTGCTATAAGAGAAAAGGGGATCTTAGAATTGATACACAGTGATGTGTTTGGAACTGTAGTTGTTCCATCACTAGGTAAATTTGTGTATTATGTTTCATACATAGATGATTTCTTTATTTTCTTAGGAAGAAATATGAGGCAGTTGATAAATTTAAAGAGTTAAAGGTTGTGTTAGAAAATCAGATAGAGAGGAAAATAAAGGTTTTGAGGATAGATAATGGTGAATAATTATGTTGGAATGAATTCAAAGAGTTATGTAATAAGTGCGGTATATAAAGGCATAGGACTAATCCATACACACCTCAATAGAATGGGGTTGAAAAAAAGATGAACGAGATATTGATGGAAAAATCAAGGAGCATGCTCAGTGGTGTCGGGTTAGAACAAGAATTTTAGGAAGAAGTAGTGGGTACTTCATGTTGCTTAGTAAATAGATCGCCCTCATCAATGTTAGTGGACAAAAATTTGCATGAGGTGTGGATTGGTAAAAATCCATCTCTTGGAAATCTCAGAGTGTTTGGTTGTGATGCTTATGTACATGTTCCAAAGGAAAATAGGAGAAAGTTAGATAATAAAGATGAAAGGTGTATCTTTATTGGTTATAAATATGGTATGAAAGGTTATAATCTTTGGAACCTAGAAAACAAGAAGATTGTTTACAGTCGGGATGTTGTTTTTAGAGAGGTTAAAGATGTTTCCAAACATGAATTCCTACCAAGGAAAGAAGAACCTGAGAAAATAGAGTTTGAGTTGGAAGAAGAAAAATATGAATGAACAAAAGAATATGAATGAGACAAAGAAGAAGAACCGCATACTCTAGTATTGAGGAGATCAATGATGGAAATAAGGCAACTAGAAAGGTATAGTCCAATTGATTTTCATGCTATTTTTTCTTTATCTATTACTAATGATGATTCCAGAACTATCAGGGAAGCAATGAATTAAGAGGACAGTAAACCATGGAATAAGACCATGGTGGAAGAGATTAATGCCTTATATAAGAATGAGACATGGAATCTAGTTGAGTTTCTAACTGGAAGAAAGGACATTGGAAATAAATGGGTGTTTAAGAAGAAGTTGAATACATAAGGAAAAGTGGAGAAATACAAAGCCCAGTTAGTAGCAAAAGGTTATTTGCGGGTAGAGGGAATTGACTTTGGTGAAATTTTTTCTCATATATCCAAGTTAACTTCTATTAGATTTATTTTATCTATTGTTGTTTCTTTTGATTTTGAAGTAGAATAGATGGATGTGAAGATAAACTTCCTACATGGAGATTTGGAAGAAGAAATATACATGAAGAGGCCAGAAGGATTTGTACTGAAGAGAAAAAAAGAGTTTCTCTATAAGTTAAAGAAGTCACTATATGGTCTGAAGCAATCACCTAGGATGTGCCAACAAAAGTTTGACAGATACATCCTTGGAATCAGATTTGTAAGAAGCATTGTTGATCACCATGTATATTCCAAGTAGGTTGGTAATCAATTCATTTATGTAGTGTTGTATGTTAATGACATGTTGCTGGTAGGAAATAACATGGATGTTATCAAGGAGCTGAAATTACAACTATCCTCCAAATTTGACAAGAAGGGTATTGTTACTTCTAACTTCATTATGGGAATGGAGATTGAAAGAGATTGTGAAAGAAAGAAACTCTGGTTGAATCAGAGAAAATATCTTGATACGATATCATAGAGGATTAATATGAATGAAGGTAAGTCGATCATGGTTACTATTAATGTAGGTGTAAAGTTATATGTAGATAAGTGTCCCAAGACATAGGAACAACACATGTCCCATGTTCCATATTCTAGTGCACTTGGAAGTTTGATGTATGTAATGGTTTTAACTAGAACCAAAAATGCACATGTAGAGGGAATTTTGTACAGGTATATTCAAAACCAACGAAGGATCATTGGAACTTATAGTTATGGATTGTGCTACCAAGGAAGACCGGGATTGGACAGAGTGTTGGACATAAATGGGTTTGTTGACACAAACTAGGATGGAAATATGGATTGCAAAAGATCGACAAGTGGGTATGTGTTTAACCTATTTGGAGGAGTAATCAATTCAATGATAAAAATACAAGATGTAGTGATAGTATCAACTAAAGAACACGAATACATGGAAGCCACTCATGCACGAAAGGAAGAAGTATGATTACATAGATTTTGTGCAAGTATTGGGTTGGTACAACAAAAAATAAGGTTAGATTGTGACAGTGAGAGTGCAATATTTATGGAAAAGAACCCAACTTATCATTCAAATACAAAGAATATTGATGTTCAATATCACTTTATGAGAGACATGGTTGAAGACAAGAAGGTGTTGTTGGAGAAACTTGACACTTTGAAGAATGTTGCAGATTCATCAACAATGTGTGTGAGCATTGAAAAGATCTCCAAGTGTAGAGAAACAATGGGAATTGTTTCCCTAGATGGTTGATTATGGAATCCCGTGACCCCTTGTATGAAAAGAAAACAAGTGGGAGAACGTTGGCTAAGTGTTATAATATTTCCATGTGTGTGGGGGGCTGTGTCGGATTTGACGACAACGTATATAAATCCCACCACATGTCTCCCTTTGTGGGTGTGTGCATCAAGAACTATCCAAGGGGGACAGGATTCTCCCCCCTGGTGGTTACATGAAGCATTTGGTTCTAGGAACTAGCCTGGAGCCGATAGAGTTGGGTGTAGCACCCAAGAATGTTTTTGGTGGTTTTTTCTATTTTATCATTTTTCACTATATTTAGCAGTTTTCTAAATTACTCCTCGATTGAGGGATTAGGGTTTTAGTAGATGCAAAATACCTAAAATATTTTATATAGTGTATTGTGAATGCTGAAATTAATATGATGAAGATTTGAGAGGTACAACACCAAATAAGGTTGGTTTTATCCCATTTAAGTGTTGATTAATTGGGTTGTTTGTCATTGATGTCAACCCTTGAAGAAAGTCTGGTAGCGCAAAGTTTTGGGTAATGGTCCCAAGTTTGTTTATGGATAATGGTATGATTTTTGATATATTTTCAAGAAATACTAGTCTATATGGATAGTACATGTCATGTCATTTCCAGTGGTATATGGAACATCACATAACTCCTCATGGTTAGAGAGTTATGGCCATGTGAATTTGGAGAACCCTCATGAGTCATCTAGAAGCCCTAAAAGGTCAAAGTAGTCAAGGTGGTTGCAAAGAAGAAATTATTTAAATAATAAAGTGAAGTGATGAGTGTACTATAAGTCAAAGTGGATACACAAGAAACTATTTAAATAATAAAGTTAATGGAGAAATTACTAAGTGGACAAGTGGTTAGAAGTGTGTTAGCCCTAAAATAAGGAAAGTGGGTTAGGATGGTTAGAAGGTAATTTAAATAATAAAGTGAAGTGATGAGTGTACTATAAGTCAAAGTGGATACAAACAAAATTATTTAAATAATAAAGTTAACGGAGAAATTACTAAGTGGACAAGTGGTTAGAAGTGGGTTAGCCCTAAAATAAGGAAAGTGGGTTAAGATGGTTAGAAGGTAACCCCTTGAGGAAGCTACATGAAAGTATAAATAAGAAGTGAGGTTCTCTCATTTTTAATAAAACTTGAGAATATTGAATATATACAAGTGATTGACGTAACCAAAATATATATAAGGAGAATTTCAGAGGGAAGGTGAAGTAAAGAAGGTCAAAATTCAAGGGAGGATAAATTATTTTGATGATACATTCTAAGGTATGTTATTTACAGGTCATCTCACCATTTTCAAAAAAAGGAAATTCTAGGATGATCCAGATCGTGAAATTTGGAAGCCATTGAGGAAACACATCCAAGTAGTTGTGATAAACATTTCAACTTCAGGGTCATTGTAAATTTGGAGTTACACTCCATGGAAAATAGGGTTTGTGGCTAGTCCTGAAACTAGTCTAAAACAAGTGTTTCGGTTTAAAACGTCATAACTTATTCATAACATATCCAAATTCAGTAAGAACAAATGTATTAGTTAGAGTACATTTTGCAGTATTCTTTGTACCATTTTCATATCCATACAACAAATATTCCATGCAGAGAACACTCTACAAGTTCGCTCTATAGAATAAAATAAAATTCAACAAGGTATGCCATTTTTTCTATAACTCTTTTTATGAGAGGTTCCAAGTAGTGAAACCTGGAGGAATTGCATAAAAGACACTGAATAACATTGTGTACTCTTTTCATATATTCATTCATTACAGGTACATAGTTATGATTATTTCAAGTTAGGGTTGTTGACTAATCCAAAATTAGTCATGTGAGACTCAAGTAAAGTTTAATGAAAATCATAGTCTCTTGTTGTTAAAGTTAAGGAAGGTTTGTAGGTATGTGATCATATACACCAGGCCTATTACAAAGTTACAAATCAGATTTGGATGATGAAATTGATGAGGGATTTTGGTTGACGTACATGTTGGGTACATGGTTGAGACAAGTAGTTGATGAGTTCGCACATACATGAGGTGTATACTTGATGATATTGGTACATCTTGATGAGTCATATTTTATGTGTATTTGATGCATGATTGATACATATTTGGTGCATGGTTGATGCACTCGTTGATCGTACAGGTCGAGGATATTTGGTGCATGGTTGATGCACTCGTTGATCGTACAGGTCGAGGTACAGGTTGGTGCATGGTTGATGCACTCATTGATCGTACAGGTCGAGGTACATGTTGGTGCATGGTTGATGCACTTGTTTATGGTACAAGTTTATTACAAGTTGTTTGGTACAGGTTGGTTGGATGCAAGTTAGTGATATAGGTTGTTACAATGGTATATCTCACAGTGATAGTGTGACAATGGTTCCATCATTCTACTTCTACGTCAGGGCGGTTGGACGGGGCAAAGAAAAGTGGTTGTAGACACCTTTCGGTTGTAGATGAAGAACATAGGGGGTTGTAGCCTCCTTATGGTTGTAGCCAGAGAACTGGGGAGTTGCAGCTTCCCTCAGGTTGTAGCTTGAGAAAATAGGGGGTTGGATCCTCCTTCCAGTTGTAGCTGGAAAACAAAGGAAGTTGGTGCTTCCAATAAATGTAATTCTTAAAAACATATAAGAAAAATCATTGTATGGTTTTCTCCCACTTTGGGTTTCAACGTAAAAATATTGGTGTATGGTGTATGTGTATGATTGCTCATTTGTTCATTGTTTATTTAATCTACAACTATTGGATGATAATGCTACATTGATATAACACTTGCATTTTATGGTTAAAAAGAATTAAATTGATCTATTATTGATTCACCTCCCCTATTAGTAATCCAAGATAAAGGGTTTCCAGTGTAAATATTTTTGTACTATGTGTATGAGTGATTGATTAATTTATATTTTTCTTAAGAATATGTATGCAATAATCTACTTCAAAACTTTAAAACTTACACATGGAAGGAATATTTGCTAACTCAACAAGAGGGGTGGGAATATTGGCATTGTCCATCCAACCTTTTATATCAAACTTTGATTCAAAAGGATTGATTGTTGAGGGATTACCTTGAGGTGTCTCGACAACATTCCCTATAAGTTTATTATATCTTTGAGGAGGTTCTAGAGGAATTTCCTATTGATATACTAGCGGTGAGAGACCCATTTTTCTTCGATAAGTCAAACCTTTGAATTTGTCCTCACACATTTCATTAATTTCTTTTGGAGAGGGAATTTCACCAAACAACCCGATTTCTCTTTCTAACTCATTTGAATTATCCTTTCCCTACTACACGTTTTCTAGGTACAACTGCAACCATCATTTCCCATCAAACACATTATTGCACGTATCTAATGAATCATCTCCATTATAATAACCTAATGTGACTCTTTCTAAATAAGTGGCACAGATATTTTTGTCACGAAGTCTTTAGAATTCCTTGCAATACTAAGGATGTTTTTTCTCAAGCATGTCAGTTGATTCCAATGTTATAGGAGGCCTCTTATTTTGAGGAGGGCCTCGATATCCATTCCTTGGTGGTAACTTCTTCTACTATCGATTTCTTTCCATCTGTGCAATCCCACATTGCATTGCATTCATTGACTATGTGAAAGAAAGTTGTCAACATCTTCCTTATTTCTTCAACTAGGATCAGGAGGAGGATTAGTAGTAGGAATTTTTTTTTCTTATGATAAATTTTAGTCCTCAAAGAACTCAAAATGTCTATCCTTCCTGAGAGGTTCCAAATTTCACCCATGCTTTTGGTTATCTTATTAACATCTATGAGATATGTAGGGTGAGCTTCGTTGAGGAAGAAATTGAAATTACCTTGAAAAACATGTATGTAATACACAAAATGGTGGTTGGGGTAGGTTGATGAGTCTAAGGGATATCCTACACAATCTTATAAACATGTTACTAAATTCATCAACAATGTCATTCTCATTTATTTTAATGCTATTCGAATCTTTGAAAAGAAATCGACTATCCTTTTTTTCTAGCTATCTATCAAAGAAAACATTTTTACATGCCTAAAAATAAGTAATATTGTTATTAGGAAATGGGAGAAACCAATTCCTAACATCTTTCTTTAACGAAAAAGAAAAACATTTATAAAGCACATCAAGATGACACTCCAACAGTAGTAATATGATCAATACATGCATCTCAATGTTCTTTAGAACCAAAAGCATTATCATCATGGAACAAAGGAATTATTTCTAAAGACGTGTACATATCATGAGGTTGACCTACAATGTTAGAAAAATAAAATGTCTTGAAATAATTTGTCAACCAAGAGGCATTCGTTTGAAGTTGCATTAGGAAACTTGAATCAACAATTAATCTTTGAATATCTTGTAAATATTCAAATCCTAGTTGACTATTTATTTTCCTTTCTTAAGCTTATATTCTTTTCTTTTACAATTGAAATCAAGTTTAGGAACAATAGGAATATTACCTTGAGTGTTCTTTCTTGTAGCATACCTTTTTGGTGTATTTTATTTTGGTAGAGTAACCAAATGAGACAAATAAACTTAACAATAAAAGAAATCCTATCCATATACAAATACAAGAAAAATCACCTACAACCTAGGGGAAACCAAAAAATGTTTTAAGATGGATGGGGTAATGTCGTGAAAATCTAGGTCAATCCCTCAAAGAAAAATCAGAAGCTCCTCCTCGAAAATAGTGCCAAAAAAATTTCTAAGCATTCCAGGAGGCTCAATCGTACTATCAATGTTGTCCCTAGAAAACAATTTCATAAATTTTCCCCCATAAATGATGCCATTAAATTTTTCTAAGGTTGTCAAGGTAATGTTGCCAAAATCTAGGTCGGTCCCTAAAAGGAAACTCATGAATTCTTCCTGGGTTACAGTTCCAAAAAATATTGCCTCCCAAATTAGCACCCTTGTAAGAGATTCACTTGTGGTGCTAAGGAGGTAAGCACATTTGGGAAATGAACCACTGTCACTTTAGTACTTTCCCCTTCAATTTAGGTAATCTCCTAGAAGGGATAGGAGTTATCCCAATCTAATTGAAGTAAACCTATCAAATAAGTCATTGTGATGCAAAAGATGCACTTCAATAAATAACACCTTACGATTAGATGGACCTGTGCCTATAAGTGATAAAATTCCTTAAAGAGCATCTGATAGAAAACAAGGGCATAAAGCACCCCAATATAAAGAGGGTTAGCAATTAATTATTTTGTGTTTACTGTACAAAAAGAGATAGCTTCCACATTAAATACAAACTAATACTGTAAATTAGAAGCTTAATTGTAATGTCCCCACTTTGGGACATCATCACAGGGCAGAGATTTATGATGACCAAAGTAGCCAGATGGGTGCTAGAGCGAGTACAAGGGTATTTGAGAGGCATTGTGGGGTCCATCTTTCATTGATGATCATATTCCATCATTATGAGCCATTCCACACAGATTGGCTTTGGTTTCATTGCATTCCAACGATTTCCATGATTTTGACTATTTTGAGCTATAAGTCAATGGAATTCACTGAAGAGGTCATTTTGGGCACATTACTCGAAGGAACCTCTCAGTGTAATAACTCATTGGACTCAGGAGGAGCAACACTACAGGATGGAATGGCTAGAAGTGACTTTCAGTGGCCAGGGAAGCCACAAGGAGAGATAAGGATATTTTCAAAGGTAAAAAGGTTAATTAATTAATTAAAGTGATTTAATTAATTAATTAAATATTAATAAAATGAAAGTCACTTTGGAGGGAA
>SNQJ01S0138698.1:42340-53378 GCA_010110895.2 Picea sitchensis | reverse complement strand
GACAAAGGCGTCCCCCTGAAGACAATAAAGCTCTGATACCAAATGTATATTCTAACCTTGTACAATATGTACTGCAAACTGATATTCAAAAAAGAACAGAAAAGATACAATGGCAAATACAAACATTACACAGAGATTTTTCACCTGGAAACCCAAACCGGGAAAACCAGCATATATTATATTCATACATTATGTTACATTGTTTACAATACAATATACATATAGGAGCCAGCGGTATCCAAAACCCTAACCCAATGACCTAGATTAGCCCAAAACCCTAATTCCTTAACCGGAAATAGAAAACCATCGGAAAAAACCATGTGCCGAAAAACCACCTAATATCATGTGGTCCCGGAAATATGTTCTCCCGGTAATATGTTGTCCCGAAAATATTTCGTCCCGGAAATATGTCGTCCCAGCGGAAATATGTCGTCCCAAAAAAAAAAACATTCTGGGTGCGCTGCCCCCGAACCCACACGCGGGGGGCTCCGCCCCCCTCTAACCCCCCTACACGCCCGACACAGACGCTCAGACACTACTACTCATGAAAAGAATATAACACATACCCAACACTAACCTCACTGACGGAGACGGTTCGCCAAACGGTTGTTCGTACCTTCCGCAATCGAGCACCAAAATTCAAGGGCAAAAGAGGGGTTTTGGGCTAAAATCTTGGCAAAGTTACAATGACTATGGTAAAAGAACTTTTACCCACTTATATTTTCTTTTTACCATTTTTGTTGGTTTTTGTAATTGTTTTATTCATCAAACCTAATGCCTAATAGCCCTATAAGTGTAATTGTTTTGCAGATATGATGACTTCAAAATCCACACGAAGGAGTACGGATATTCTCTCTTTTTCATCGCATGTTTAAATTGTTTTTTATGGTTTTTAGACAAAACCTCGAGCTTGGTCTTTGTTCATTCTCATGCTCAAAAATACATGAGAACATAATCGAGCGCATTTTCATCACTTTTTCGGGCTCAGCAAGGTTATACGAAAAAGGAACCCCCTGGAGTCTTCTTTAATCTTTTTTCAGACTCTCTAAACATGAAAATATTTCCAAGCAATCTTGCTATTTTCACGCTCGTTAAAGTATTTGAAGAGAGCGTCTGTTGGGAGATAATTTATCTCTTTTTTGGTCTCATCAAACTATTTTACGAAAACGAAACTAAGAGAGTTCTCTTTTGAGTGTTTTTCCAGACTCTATAATCATGAAAAACCTTCGAGTTTTCTATCTTTGAACTCATTAAACAAACATCGAAAGACCCGTAATGGGACCGAACCACTCCTTCCTAGGGTTTGTTAAACATGCTCCAAGGGACTCGTCCGAAGGATGAGCTTACATCAACAAGCATATGTTATCCTCCTCAAGCTTGCATAAAAATAAAGAGGTACTCACCAGAAATGGTGGGGGAAAATTTGGGAAAGGGATGTGTTTTCGTATTCATATTATTGGCAGTAAGTGTCGCTCTTGAACTTGACACCCCCCTATTCATTATCTGAAGTCGGTTTGGGAAATCCATTTGTCTCTCATTCGACTTACTATAAGGTCATATCCTGAGTTGTCATTGAGTCAGTGCTGCCAAATCATTGGTCATGTCATTCATATGTTCAAGAGAAGTTCATCCGAAACCTCTATTGAGTCGGCCATCTACAGTTGTCCATTCTCTCTGTGTCGGCCTTCCCTGTGTCCAGTTCAACCTACATCATACTTTGTTTCACCTTCAAAATCTGTTACTCATTTCGTGTCATTGATGGGGGATACATCAAGGCCCTCCTGTGACGAGTTTTTTTCCGTCGACTCCAGCTCATTATCTGGAAACAGGACTTAGAAATTATTCGGTACCTTGGAACTTGCATGCCTCAATGGCAGGTTTCCTTGCTTTCAACAGGGGGTTTTCATCATTGACCCTTGATCGGGAGATTCCGTCGAATGTTCAAACTCAACTCATTTATTCACATTCGGTGGATTGTACCAGTGTACGTTGGGAGTCATTGACATTAATGGTGATTTCCCTTGCACTTGTTAACGGTTTCATCAATGACTAGTAATCAAGTGGTTTCTACCATGTTCGACTTCGGCACATGTAATCACATGGTTAGATTTGTACTTTCAGGTGACAGGATTGAAGACCTTGGGTCTCATCTTTTTCATCCAGGCTGTGATGGAATATGCATAATTTGTTGATGCATAGATCCACTTTGTATGTCACGTGGCTATGTCATCTTAATTTGAATCTTCTTGCATAGATCCATAGTGTATTCTTGGTGGCTATGCGATATTTTGACGGTATGGATCCACAGTGTATGATTGGTGGACATGACCCATGTTCATGATGTCATCCGTTTGTGATCTGAGTATGGGGATGCCTACCTCAGAACTGGTATTATATTCTGCAGATGCTTAGTTGTTTGCAGGTTTCCAATTAGGTGCACTCCTGGTTTCTGACACACACACGCGGTTTAAAAACTATTTCGGTTGTCACTAATTTTGGCCTCATACTTTGGGGGGCATTCTATTACACATGATTTTGGTCATCTTGGTGATGTGTTAACAATGGTGTACTCAGGCTCCCAACAAGAACTTTTTGCCTGAGAAAGGTGGATCTTGTCTCCTTCCAAAAACATATTTTCAAAGTGCGTTTGTAGGCTGCATATGGCCTAGGTTGCGAGAATGACTCATTCTCGCAGGCCACCTTCATCTAGGGTGTGAACTTCTCGCAGTTTGCTCCATACATAGGGTGTGAACCTGTTTTCAAGCTTATAAAAGAGAAGAGGTCTCAATGGTTCTAGAAGGGAATCTTATAGAAAATGAGTTGGCATTTGTATGGTTGTCATTTTACTGACTTCACAAATTTGATGGGATCATCCTCATCCATGTAACCATCTCTCCTTCTCCTATATATTGAAAGGATTCTCATGGAAAAGGTTAAGCAAGATTAATTGAAGAATTGGTGAATGAATTGTGTGAAGAACCCTGCTTAGACAGAAGCTTGGAGACTCTAGTTGGTCTATCAAGAGGAATTGGATCTTCTTCATGCAAGTACAGAGCAATTTTGTGTGTTGGAACCAAGGGTCATTGAAAGTAATCTTGCGACATCAAGGCAACTAGGTTGTATCTTCTACTTTCAATTAATATGATACAACGGCATGTCCTTTTCCCATAAAGTCATTCTTACTTTATTGTGTAATTCCTTAATCATATGCATAAGTTGACGATTGAATACATTTTGCTATCTTAACTTTGGTTGGTTTGTGTTTTCTTGGTCTTGACCTCATGAGAGAACCGGAGTGAAGCTGGAGCAACAGAGACTTAAGGAAGCAATATAAAAGTATGTCACTTGTTCCTCCTTACTAGCAAATTCAATGATTGCAACTTAGGGAAAGAGTCATGTCATGTCCTGTTTTGTTCTAGATCCAGGTGGATCTAGGGAGATTTGTTAGTGTCTGCACCTACCGATTAGTCCAATAACACCGACACAGAGCGAAGTTCTCTAATTACTGCTTCTCTAACCCCAATCTGCTCTATGAGCAGCTGATCTTTTTCTCTCTGGATCTTCTCTTTGTCCTCTTCAAACTTTGCCCAAAGGTCATCTTTTTCTTGCTGCGCAACTCGAAGTTTCTCTAGGTCTTCCTCCTTTGCTTGCTTCAAATCCTTTGTGGCCTACTCTTTTTCTTCTTATACATGTAGAAGGTGAGCCTCTATAGGATATACTATCCTTCGCAGTTGGGTGGGCTCATCCCTCAATTCTATACCTTTTGATGACGACGACACAGTAGACACTGCGTGGCTCAAATAGAGTGCTTATTGTACCCCTTTCAACTCCGCCTCGATTCTGTCATACATTGTGTCCTGATTTGCTTCATTTCACTGCAAAATACCCTCTGAAGTATCTGCTATAGCTGCAATGATAAGGTCAATATCATCCACTGTGAGCACAATATGTGACTGAGGCTTATTGGCTCGTGACTTCTTCTACTCTGAGGGTTTCTTTGGAGAAACCTTCCTTTTCTTTGATGTCTCAGCCTATGTAAGGGGATCCTTTGGCGGTGTCACTTCGCCCTTTTCCTACTTGTCTTCTTCCCCTTTCTTCTCTTGGCTTACTTTGTCACCTCCTCCTCCTCCAGGTGAGTCAGATGTAGCTTCCTTCGATGCGTTGTTTATCTCCTGCACTTCTTCCTTCTTCTTCTTCTTCTTAGCATTGTTCGGTCCATCCCACTCTGTCCGGGTGACCAAAGGGCTTTCAATGATGTTGGGGTCGAACAGATTTGTCTGCTCGAGTGGTACAAGGAATTTAGTCATCCATTCCTTGGTTATCTACTCCATGTCTTCATCAGTCAATTTATAATACGACTGCAGCTCCTCCTTGCTTTCATCCCCGCGTGCAGTGATGCAGATGAAGTGGCAGTCCGTGCGGAACTTCGCTAGTGGTCTGTAAGTATGCAAGGTGTTCAGGGTCATTCGGGGGAATGACTCAATGGCTCGCGTGATCTGTAAGTAATAAGTGTGAAACACTGCATTTGACTGCCATTGCTTCGCCATATTGCTTGAATACCACAAGGTTGTGAACCTCACAGCCAATTGTTCTGATGGCTCGACTTCCGAGAATGTTTCTACCTCCGGCATCTCCCAAGCGACAAATGCAATGAGAATTAGTAACCAGCTGAAGTAGAATTCATAACCTTGGTTATGCGCTTCACGATAGTCCTTCTCCAACTTGTTGGCGAGGTATCTCACCCAGTTCATATACATGCCTTCAATGCACTTCCCTGTGAAGTCGATGATGAACCCTGTCACTTGCGTTGGTCTGTTCTTCCTGACGAGATTTACTGCTATCAACATATTGGATGGAGGCTACCTTGTAGCCTTGCTTCCCCTTCTCCACATCGCCATATCTTTCCTTTATTCGTTGCACAAGGGTGCAATCTGCAGCCTTCCCTAGATAGAACTGGTGAGGTTCTAGTCCTTGCATGCTCAATCTAGTGATCATGTGGATCAACGTCGGATCCACATTCACGTGTCTATATAACCATAGATAGACTATGTGGTAGCATGACAGGAGGATTTTAACGCATAAATTAACCTCCTAATGTCTATCGAAGTGGGGTATATTCATCACATTAAGGATGGTGGACCTCACGATATCCTTAATCCATGGCTGGGGAACTATCTTCAGCTTCTTCCCAGTCATCTTTGTCAAGTAGCAATGTGGTGCGAGCATCGCATAATTCTTTCTATCTCCGAGGTTGAAATCGTTGATCTTAAGATCAGGGATCAGTCCTAGTTGTGGTCCGACTGTGTGTATCCCCTTCAAGAGGTACGCAGTGACGAGTTTGTACTCAAAATCTCTTGGGACGTTGTCATGACTAATTTCACCAGCCAAAGGCAGGATGTAGTCGAGCAAGACCGATGGGATCAGCTTCACGTTCACCAGGTCATCGCAGTGCTTGCTTCTCTTCTCCATCGCAATCCAGGATGGCCTAGATTGGCATACATTCGAGGGGGATGCTTGCAATACTCTCGTTGATGAGGCCTGTACTCCTATAGACATGACCTTCTCATCCATAAGTTCTATCAAAATCTCTTCTACGGATTTATCTACTACGCTAAGGTCGCCTGACATGCACGCTTGTAAACAAATAACTCGGGTAGGCGACTGATCCCTCAAGGTAATCAAAACGGGTGGCGAGGTCTCAAAACCACAACACGATAGCAATCAGTTCTATGTTAGCTCAAATATCTCAGGTTGAAAAAGTGTTCTCAGTGAGGCATTCGACAGATTAAATAAACAACATCATAACAGACTCCTCCAATGAGCAGGAATGCCTTAATCAATACAATTCCATCCGTTGTGGCATGATCCCAACACTCTGTTGACGGGCGCAATTGACCGTCCGTCAACTGAGAGAGTGGAACCCGTCCGGGGTTGTCTAATAACCCAAGCCGTTTTGAATGAACCAGCCTGACGGGTTTAACGGCTCCGTTGGCCGCTCTAAATTCCTGAGAAAACCAAAGAGAAAACTAATCTAAACTAACTAATCTATCTAAAACAAATAAAACTAACTAAACTAACTAAAACTAATAAAACTAAATACAAGAAACTAAACTAACTAACAATAAATAAAAACAAACTAATACACTAATCTAATTAAAACAAACTACTAAATAAACTAAAACTAAATACAAATATAAACTACTCTAACTATTCTACTAATTACCATTACACTAACTCTAACAATTAAATATCTAATTACTAATTGAATTACAACTTATTCACAAATATACGATATCTACAAGTTGCAGATTTAAATAAAACCTGTAAAAATCATTTGTTTCCTGCCCTAAGACAGCCAGAGATATATTTTTGATTTTATGATTTTATGAACAAGAAATTAAACTTACTGAAATTAAACGATCTAATATACTAAACACATATATCTAACTAAATACTAACAAATACACTAACAAACGAATGGCAAATTGACCTGGAAACACTCCTAATTTGTCCTGTGTATGATGACTTCGAAGCTGGTCGGAGGAAGGAAACTCGCACCGGTTAATCCAAAAGTTTCTCGTAAACGATAAGTTGCGCTGCTCTTTGAGTTGTTAACAGGACAAACAAGACATAAAAAATCATAACAATTATATGATTTATAAATCTCTGCAATAAGGGAAACCTGTTATGCAAAAACTTATATTTAATAATTCAACTCATGAAGAAGAGAAATTTGTCATTCACAAACTGAATTAAGCAATTGCTATGTTTTTTAAACACTTGGAAGAAATCAGATATGGATTACAGTGGTTAAATTATATCATTTGCAAATGATTAAGATAGCTAAAGTAGTGATTAACCAAATACAAATTGATATACATAACATGAAACAAAATATTGATATCATGAGAAGCTAAAGCTGTAACAAAACACCAAATTATGCCTCAGTCTGTATTAAAACTCCATATCCTTGTTCTCCCACGAATGAGGATGATACATTATTACAAAAATGATAAGTATATATAAGTTTGTCCACAGGGTAAAACCTCCCTGTGGATAATATCAAACTGTTTTACATAATCTGGGAAGATATCCCAAAATCAACTAAACTAGGAAACTAAAATGCAAGTGAAATATTTCAAATATCCCCTAACTACTCATCAAATCCACTGCAATTTCGAATTCATCTGCAATAGACCAAAAATAAAAAATTAGAAAGATATTTTATTAACAAAACAATAAAAATCTAATCATACAGACTTAGCTACAGAATCATCTGATTCTGTAGCTAGTCTAAAATAGCATACAGGAACAGAATCGAAATCAAATCAAATCTTTTAAAATAATTAAAACCAATTTTCTTTCAATGATCATTCAAAACGAATCACTAATGATTTATTATTAAACATTAAACAGAATCAAAAAGTGATTAAATCGAAAATAGGGGTAAGAATACTCTGTTTTTCTTTTACCATAAAATCGGGTCAAACAGTAACAAGACTATTTCATATCAAATGAAATCAATAATGAGTCATATCGTATGTGATATGATCTAATCCAACACAACCATCATCCATTCGTTATAGCTATAATGATGCAGCAAAAGATTCAAATCGTTCAATCAAATGTAAAGATAGATAGACTGTTTCGATTATGTGTAAACGAAATCATACTTAACAGTATCAACCCAATCGAATTCGTGATTGATCCTTGCACAGTCAATAGACAGGATCGTTTAATTGTGATCACAATCTTAATAGATTCAACAGAGGTTATAATTATAAACTGGGCAAATAATCAAAACAAATCACGACTGAGTTTGATATAGAAACAAATCGTGAACCTGGATACAGTCAATTTCGTTCTTCGAATAAAATTAAAACAGCATATTCATTGCAATATGAATCCAACTGATTCATAATCGAATAAACCAATGCGAATTAACCGGCTGGGTATAAATGTTATGAATCGTATCTATTCACGATTTGGGTGCATATTAACATAAACATATTGAACATAATCCAAATTGTATCCCTGTTGGTCGAAAGTCATATGGGACATAAAATCGTAACAGTTAACCATTATTGCCAATCATATCGTATACATTATAACCAATTCAAATCGAAACTTGATTGTGTTCAAAATTGAAATACGAGAAACAACTTGTGTCTATAATAGATACAACGACTTCAATTGACAGCAGAGCATCCAATTTAAGCTAAATCAAACCAATCAAATCCATACCACGATCAATCAAATCGAAGGAAATCCAATCAAAGCTAAGCTGGGAAAACGAACTACGATTTAATCAAAGCATGGCTATGTATAGAATGCATACAATGTAACAGAGAAAATCAACGCTGTAATCAGAGCTATTTGAAGAATTCAAATTCGTTATATAAACAAGTGATAAAACATACCTGTGAGGCTGCTCAAACTATGCCAACTTAGAATTCACGACCGCTGTAGCCGATTCCACATTTTTAAACAAAATAGAGCATGTCGTCCTTTGTTTCTTATCAGTGGCTTGTAACTTAGCCTTTTGACTGGTAATCCGTGCAACCTGATCCTCCAAAGAATGAATTCTAGACTGTAGAATTGGCACATCAAGATAATACCTCTCTAACCACGAGCTACATTGATCACAGGGTGGAAGTGTAGATTGAGGCAGAGCAGGAGAGGGTTTGGATGAATGACCGGGGGTTTCACAAGGCAGCTTAATTCCTGGGTAGTTAGGGTCGTTTTGTAGGCAAGGGGGTAGGTTTGACACAAAGTCATACGAGGGTTCGGCACACAAAACTTCCGAATAGGGGTATTCACTAGCCAAGAAACGCTCCACTTCCGAGTCGAAGTTTTCACTCAACATGATAGGGTTAGGGTTGACAGGAGGTTTTGGCTTGTTCCTCACCATCCGAGAAATTAGACGGGCATTCTTTTTGCCTTTGGCGTTTGCAGTGGATTTGGCTTTGGGATTTTTTCCCGAAGTCTCAACGTTCTTAGTCACAGAGTGGGGTAGGTCGATAGGTGAGTCGGTCGAGGGTTTAGGTAACAGGATGCTATAGGGTACCGGACGTACAGTTTTTCCCTCGCTCACCACAGGTTTGTCAACCTGTGGAGGGTTTGAATCCTCAAAATCATTCCGAGTAAGAAAATTGCTCCAACAATCTCCGTGTAAACCCAAATGACAGACAACAATAATCTTAACCAGCCCATAGTGAAAAAGGTTGTTATCAGCCTGGTTCCTCTTGTATTTCTTAGACATTTTAAACAGGCTTCTAAGCAGATAATAGGGCATATTGAGTTGATAACCCATAAAAACCATAAGCAAATGAAGGTGGTGTAAGAAAAAAAAACCATACCGACCTTCGTAGGTGATAAACTATTTGATAATCATCAATAAATCATGCCAACACTGTTTCAACATGGTCACGAGAAAACCTTTATCACAGGAGCCAACCTTACGCGACTAGAAGAGAAGTGTCCAAGGGACCTCCTCTACCTTTCAATTCTTAGACCATCGTTGTCCAGTGGCAGGCAAACCTGTAGCAAGACTGATAAACTTCTCGTCAATTTCCAATTGAAAATCGCATACCTTGTCTCGACAGCCATCAAAGGTCACGACGAATTGTCTAGCAACACAGAGGTTAAAACCCTCAAATTTTTGTATGAACGGGAGCCACCCATTTTCCTCAAGGTCACTGTGGGCACTGTCGAACATCAACAAATCCTGGCTACCATTGGTTTCAACCCTCACAACTGGAGCCATGGTGCGAGCACATGGTAAAGGTTTGGTTCAAAATCACCAATACACAGGGGCAGAGTCATTTGGGCTAACAGCTACGAACGATCAAAGGGGAAGCATTAATGTGCGCATGCGAGGGTGGTGGAGTTATTCACCGCCATGCATAATAGTAATGGCAAAGTACAACCGGTGAATTAATCCTCTATTCAATCAATCACAGCATAGTTCAAAACCTTATCATTCGGCCAACCAAAAAATCAAACGATGAGTGATATGCCAATGCGCAAATAACTATAGTTTTTCAAACCAATGTCATTCAACGTAAAATCAAACCCAAATGTTAACCACGCGCTTATTGCATAAATGTGTAATCAAACATTTTAATCCATTGTGCCAATCGAATTCAAATAAACTTACAAGCCAAGAGCTATAAAAGAATAACAATAAGGATCACATCATATATTAAAAATAAAATAAACCATGACCCCTATGCAATTCAATGACTAGGCGAATCCCAAAAATATAAATGTACATGCTCAATGCCTTACCAGTTTAATAAAATCAAGTTACACAACCAATATAAGAATAGGCAAATAGGCATAGTTCGAAAATCCTTTTAGCCACATAATGATAATCCAAAGGTAACTGCCATTCAAAATATCAATAAAAAGATCATGACAGTTCAAATAATGATGGAGGAGTTTTCACGCTTACAGTCGTGAAAACTAAATGGAGACCAATTTGCAAGTGTCGCAAGAAATGAAAATATCGTCTATTTGCAAAATGCGACGACAATTTGAAGTTCAGAAGACATAGGTGTAGGCAGCTTATAGGGAAATAGAAAAAAATGAATTGGCTGCCAACAATGGCGACACACTAGTAGAAGCAGTTATCTTTGTCAAAAGAAATAAATTCAGATTGGGACAGCAAAGAAAATTTCGACTCAAAAACAACAAACAAAAAATCGTACAAACATCATCATTTACCATCTTTTCCAGCGATGTTTTAAAAGATGAAAACTAATAACAGTCTTAAGATCAGCAAGTCACGATATTAATGATAAAATCTTCAATACTGTTGGCATGGCCACTGCTGTCGGCAGGCGTCCATAGCCTCGACAGGGTTTCCATTTAACCCACTCTGACATCTGTATCATGTCAAGAAGTTCTAGATCATAATAAAGGACATTAAAGAGGTTTCTTATATTTTTTGCAGATTTTCATGTACCCGACATTGCTTCGCTGCCAGCAGGCCTGTTCAGTACCCCGACGAAGTTGTCTTGGCGCCATGCATGCA
>SNQJ01S0138698.1:28475-42330 GCA_010110895.2 Picea sitchensis | reverse complement strand
ACAACTTTAGTTAAATTTTCCAAATCAGAGTTTTCAGGTTGTGTTTTGCTTTGAATAGGTCTAGGGAGAATTTCAATCTTCTTTTTGGAAGAAGAAACAGTCTCAGTTTCGTTGCTAGAAGAGTCCTTAAGGCTAAGTATGTCTTTTTCAATCTGAGTAGCCTCTTTGAAGGCTTCTAACAATGTGGCCTTTTTAGATTGTTTGACCCAAATAGCTATACTTTGATGTAGAGATTTAGTGTAGTAAGCTATTACAAGACTCTCAGCAGGCATAAAATCTGCAGGGATTAGATTTTTAAGCGTTAGGAATCTTTGATTAAAATCTTTAAATTTTTCTTTTGGGTTCATTTTTAAGCTTGAAAGATCCATGACTAAGACTTCCGGAGGTTTACCATCTCCGAATTTTTCCAAAAAGCATGACTCAAACTTTTCCCAAGACACTATGGTATGGGGTTGTTGGGCAAAGTACCAAGTGGATGCATTACCCTAAAAAGTATAAGGGAACAACCTACAGACAACATCTTCATGCTCAACATTACAGAGTCTGATGGCTAACATAAATTTTTTGATATGATCTTCAGCTATCT
Organism: Picea sitchensis; assembly: GCA_010110895.2. NCBI lineage: Eukaryota > Viridiplantae > Streptophyta > Pinopsida > Pinales > Pinaceae > Picea > Picea sitchensis. The sequence continues at coordinate 41,744 of SNQJ01S0138698.1, read as the reverse complement.
GTTTTGAATCGGGATCGAACTTGGGAAGCCATTTCTCTGGGTGCTTAGGTAAAGGGTGTTGGGCTCCAAGTACAGCTACAACATCCTGGTCCAACCAGGGTCTAGCAGGGTTGTTTTGATTTTCCATTGGGGTAATGGGTGTGGAAGGCTGAGAAGGTGAGTTGCCTTCATCCGAAGAGGAATCTCCTCCAGAAGAGGAAGGAGATGAGGGAGGTGGTGAAGGAGGTATCCCAGATCCTCCTGCAGCAAGATTTGTGATTGGATCTGTAGGATTCACAGTGAGGTTAATATCACCTAATTGTTCTCTGATATCAGAGAAGTCTAAAGGTTGACCCCACGGACAGTTTGGTTGCCTAAGGCGAGCTAAGGCACTATGTGTTTTAATAAGAGATTGACGAATAATCTCTTGTGTATCACCACCTGTAGGATTAGGGGTTGTTGGCTCAACTGTGATTTGTGTATCTTTGGTTGAAGTAGTTGTTGTTTGAGGGGGAATATTATCTTGTGAATGGATTCTAGTCACTATAGGTGAGCGATTAGGGGGGGGAGGAGTCTTGCGACCGCCTCATGCCATTAATTAAGTTCAGGCCCTCCTTCTAGCACCATTTGTTGACGGACGCAATTGACCGTCCGTCAACTGAGAGAGTGGAACCGGTCCGGGGTTGTCTAATAACCCAAGCCGTTTGGAATGAACCACCCTGACGGGTTTAACGGCTCCGTTGGCCGCTCTAAAGTCCTAAGAAAACCAAAGAGAAAACTAATCTAAACTAACTAATCTATCTAAAACAAATAAAACTAACTAAACTAACTAAAACTAATAAAACAAACAAACTAAAACTAAATACAAGAAACTAAGATAACTAACAATAAACAAAAACAAACTAATACACTAATCTAATTAAAACAAACTACTAAATAAACTAAAACTAAATACAAATATAAACTACTCTAACTATTCTACTAATTACCATTACACTAACTCTAACAATTAAATATCTAATTACTAATTGAATTACAACTTATTCACAAATATACAATATCTACAAGTTGCAGATTTAAATACAACTTGTAAAAATCATTTGTTTCCTGCCCTAAGACAGCCAGAGATATATTTTTGATTTTATGATTTTATGAACAAGAAATTAAACTTAATGAAATTAAACGATCTAATATACTAAACACATATATCTAACTAAATACTAACAAATACACTAACAAACGAATGGCAAATTGACCTGGAAACGCTCCTAATTTGTCCTGTGTATGATGACTTCGAAGCTGGTCAGAGGAACGAAACTTGCATCGGTTAATCCAAAATCTTCTCGTAAACGATAAGTTGTGCTTCTCTTTGAGTTGTTAACAAGACAAACAAGACATAAAAAAATCATAACAATTATATGATTTATAAATCTCTGCAATAAGGGAAACTTGTTATGCAAAAACTTATATTTAATAATTCAACTCATGAAGTAGAGAAATCTGTCATTCACAAACTGAATTAAGCAATTCCTATGTTTTTTAAACACTTGGAAGAAATAAGATATGGATTACAGTGGTTAAATTATATCATTTCAAAATGATTAAGATAGCTAAAGTAGTGATTAACCAAATACAAATTGATATACATAACATGAAACAAAATATTGATATCATGAGAAGCTAAAGCTGTAACAAAACACCAAATTCTGCCTCAGTCTGTATTAAAACTCCATATCCTTGTTCTCCCACGAATGGTAAAACCTCCCTGTGGATAATATCAAACTGTTTTACATAATCTGGGAAGATATCCCAAAATCAACTAAACTAGGAAACTAAAATGCAAGTGAAATATTTCAAATATCCCCAAACTGCTCATCAAATGCACTGCAATTTCGAATTCATCTGTAATAGACCAAAAATAACAAATTAGAAAGATATTTTATTAACAAAACAATAAAAATCTAATCATACAGACTTAGCTACAGATTCATGTGATTTTGTAGCCAGTCTAAAATAGCATATAGGACCAGAATCAAAATCAAATCAAATCTTTTAAAATAATTAAAAAATATTTTCTTCCAATGATCATTCAAAACGAATCACTAATGATTTATTATTAAATATTAAACGGAATCAAAAAGTGATTAAATAAAAAACAGGGGTAAGAATACTATGTTTTTCTTTTACCATAAAATCGGGTCAAACAGTAACAAGATTGTTTCATATCAAATGAAATCAATAATGAGTCATATCGTATGTGATATGATCTAATCCAACACAACCATCATCCATTCGTTATAGCTATAATGATGCAGCAAAAGATTCAAATCGTTCAATCAAATGTAAAGATAGATAGACTGTTTCGATTATGTGTAAATGAAATCATACTTAACAGTATCAACCCAATCGAATTCGTGATTGATCCTTGCACAGTCAACAGACAGGATCGTTTAATTGTGACCGCAATCTTAATAGATTCAACAGAGGTTATAATTATAAACTTGGCAAATAATCAAAACAAATCACGACTGAGTTTGATATAGAAACAAATCATGAACCTGGATACAGTCAATTTCGTTCTTCGAATCAAATTCAAACAACATATTCATTGCAATATGAATCCAACTGATTCATAATCGAATAAACCAATGTGAATTAACCGGTTGGGTATAACTGTTATGAATCGTATATATTCACGATTTGGGTGCATATTAACATAAACATATTGAACATAATCCAAATTGTATCCCTATTGGTCGAAAGTCATATGGGACATAAAATCGTAACAGTTAACCATTATTGCCAATCATATCGTATACATTATAACCAATTCAAATCGAAACGTGATTGTGTTCAAAATTGAAATACGAGAAACAACTTCTGTCTATAATAGATACAACGACTTCAATTGACAGCAAAGCATCCAATTTAAGCTAAATCAAACCAATCAAATCCATACCACGATCAATCAAATCGAAGGAAATCCAATCGAAGATAAGCTGGGAAAACGAACTACGATTTAATCAAAGCATGGCTATATATAGAATGCATACAATGTAACAGAGCAAATCAACGCTGTAATCAGAGCTATTTGAAGAATTCGAATTCGTTATATAAACAAGTGATAAAACATACCTATGAGGCTGCTCAAACTATGCCAACTTAGAATTCGCGACCGCTGTAGCCGATTCCACATTTTTAAACAAAATAGAGCATGTCGTCCTTTGTTTCTTATCAGTGGCTTGTAACTTAGCCTTTTGATTGGTAAACCGTGCAACCTTATCCTCCAAAGAATGAATTATGGACTGTAGAATTGGCACATCAAGATAATACCTCTCTAACCACGAGCTACATTGATCACAAGGTGGCAGTGTAGATTGAGGCAGAGCAGGAGAGGGTTTGGATGAATGACCGGGGGTTTCACAAGGTAGCTTAATGCCTGGGTAGTTAGGGTCCTTTTGCAGGCAAGGGGGTAGGTTTGACACAAAGTCATACGAGGGTTCGGCACACAAACCTTCCGAATAGGGGTATTCACTAGCCAAGAAACGCTCCACTTCCGAGTCGGAGTTTTCACTCAACACGATAGGGTTAGGGTTGACAGGAGGTTTTGGCTTGTTCCTCGCCATCCGAGAAATTAGACGGGCATTCTTTTTGCCTTTGGCGTTTGCAGTGGATTTGACTTTGGGCTTTTTTCCCGAAGTCTCAGCGTTCTTAGTCACAGAGTGGGGTAGGTCGATAGGTGATTCAGTCGAGGGTTTAGGTAATAGGATGCTATAGGGTACCGGAGGTACAGTTTTTCCCTCGGTCACCACAGGTTTGTCAACCTGTGGAGGGCTCGAATCCTCAAAATCATTCCAAGTAATAAAATTGCTCCAACAATCTCTGTGTAAACCCAAATGACAGAAAACAATAATCTTAACCAGCCCATAGTGAAAAAGGTTGCTATCAGCCTGGTTCCTCTTGTATTTCTTAAACATTTTAAACAGGATTCTAAGAAGATAATAGGGCATATTGAGTTGATAACCCATAAAAACCATAAGAAAACGAAGGTGGTGTAAGAAAACAAACCCATACCGACCTTCGCAGGTGATAAACTATTTGATAATCATCAATAAATCATGCCAACGTTGTTTCAGCATGGTCACGAGCAAACCTTTATCACAGGAGCCAACCTTACGTGACTGGAAGAGCAGTGTCCAAGGGACCTCCTCTACCTTGCTATTCTTAGACCATCGTTGTCTAGTGGCAGGCAAACCCGTAGAAAGATTGATAAACTGCTCATCAATTTCCAATTGAACATCGCCGACCTTGGTTCGAAAGCCATCAAAGGTCATGGTGAATTGTCTAGCAACGCAGAGGTTAAAACCCTCGAATTTTTGTATGAACGGGAGCCACCCATTTTCCTCAAGGTCACTGCGGGCACTGTCGAACATCAACAGAGCCTGGATACCATTGGTTTCATCCCTCACGACTAGATCCATGGTGCGAGCACATGGTAAAGGTTTGGTTTGAAATCACCAATACACAGGGGCAGAGTCATTTGGGCTAACAACTACGAACGATCAAAGGGGAAGCATTAATGTGTGCATGCGAGGGTGGTGGAGTTATTCACCGCCATGCATAATAGTAATGGCAAAGTACAATCGGCGAATTAATTCTCTGTTCAATCAATCACAGCATAGTTCAAAACCTTATCATTCGGCCAACCAAAAAATCAAACGATGAGTGATATTCCAATGCGCAAATAACTATAGTTTTTCAAACCAATGTCATTCAACGTAAAATCAAACCCAAATGTTAACCACGCGCTTATTGCATAAATGTGTAATCAAACATTTTAATCCATTGTGCAATCGAATTCAAATAAACTTGCAAGCCAAGAGCTATAAAAGAATAACAATAAGGATCACATCATATATTAAAAATAAAATAAACCATGACCCCTATGCAATTCAATGACTAGGCGAATCCCAAAAATATAAATCTACATGCTCAATGCCTTACCAGTTTAATAAAATCAAGTTACGCAACCAATATAAGAATAGGCAAATAGGCATAGTTCGAAAATCCTTTTAGCCACATAATGATAATCCAAAGGTAAGTGCCATTCAAAATATCAATAAAAAGATCATGACAGTTCAAATAACGATGGAGGAGTTTTCACGCTTACAGTCATGAAAACTAAATGGAGACCAATTTGCAAGTGTCGCAAGAAATGAAAATATCGTCTATTTGCAAAATGCGACGACAATTTGAAGTTCAGAAGACATAGGTGTAGGCAGCTTATAGGGCAATAGAAAAAATTGAATTGGCTGCTAACACAGTCCAATGGTGATCTTTTCGGAAATAACTGAGTTTATAGTCATTATGGAGCATCGTTTTAATGGTTGAGATGCCTCCAACGGTCATATATCTTCGTCAAGTCAAAGTTTCCTTCTGCATTGTTCTTCTATTACGACGAGGTTCAAGTTCTGAAATCCTGCCTTCTACAAAGTATTTTCTGGAACCTCCTGCAATTCTTCTAAATTTGCTTTCTTCTTACTGAGCTTTATGTCCTTCTTTCCTGTGATCTGAGTCTCTGGGTTCCTCTTTTCATTCTTATTCTTATCTTCTCTTAGCATAGTAACTTCTCACTGTTGAGGACCTTTCACAGGGTTTGAGGGTAATACTTATTCTCTTACTATTTCTGGGGTAGGTTCTCTTCTCTCCTGCATGGATAGGTTTTTTAAGCCTTCTTGTGTTCTTTCAACCTCGACAGCTAATTCTCTATCCCTCAGTTTCTTCGACTTGTCCTCTTATTATTCTCTTAGTCATTCTATTTTATTGGCTATGAAATCCCTTAATTCTTTCTTTTTTTGTTCTATGGCTTCCTCTTCTTCTTTCCTTCAGATCTGATCTTTCTCAATCCAGGGCTTTCCTAACATAAGTGCAAAAGGAGTGATATTCTCAAAAAACTTAATGACCTCAAATTCCTCTTCAGTGGATTCTCCATGGGCTGTCATAGGTACATGAGTAATTCTTCCACATAGGGTTATCATCTTTACTTTAAACAATCCTATCCTTCCTAATGAAGGAATCATAGCAGGCTTTCCCAAAATTTCCCAAGCACTTTTTTTCATAATATTCACCTGTGTTTCCTCATCCAATACACAGTCTATGCCAAAGTCTCCTATTCTTGTTTCTATGCACTGATTTTCTTTTAAGATCTCTGATAAACTGATGTCTCTATGATCATTCAGTGTTTCTTTCATCTGTAATAACATAGTCTCTTATTCTTTCTGATTCTCTAACATATCCTTGGTTTCTTGACCTTCTTCATGGTTTTCTTGTCTCAAGTTCATCTTTTCAAATTTAGCAATCATTGTAGGGCAATCCAAAACCTCATGTCCAATATCCTTACAACAAAGGAAAGTAGGACCTACACTAGGACATTCCTTAGCAAGATGTCCTAGTCTTCTGCATTTATAACACATCATCAATCCTCTTTATTTTAAGCGATCCCTAATATTTCTTGGACTGTGCACTAGGATCACAGTGACGGACCTGCAAGCTACAAAAATTCTTTCTAGGGTCTCGCATCCACTTGTTAGTCCAAAAATTCTTTCCATGCATAGGAATAACATATATTTCACTAGCTTTATCAAATTTATTCATATCAAATATTCTTTCTTCTAGTTGTGCCCTAGCTTTTAGACTAGGAAAAAATCTATCAAACATACCTAGATTCATACTTTCAAAAAAAAAAAATCCACTTATCTTACCTTTTCTAGAGCACAAAGATTTAAGATCTTACCTATTTTCTTCAGATCTGATTCCCTTATTAGCAGAGATCTTCACAAGTCAAGTATAATACTGCGCACTACAACAACAGATCTATGCACAAAGCTTTCTCTTTTCTTCAGTTCCCAGCAGTCACAGTTTCAGGTCCCGGCAATGGAACCATTTGTTGGCACAGGGGAAGACCCAAGTTTGAATGCTTCAACAACACACCAAAAAAACCCTAACTACCAGCCCTTTCAGAAACACCTACAAAGCAGATGAAATCTCACCCGAGGTAGAGGCAGGGGGGGTTGCAGGACTCAAGTGTCTACAACCTAGCTGGGACACAGATATGTGATCACAATACTTAACAAAGAACTTAGCAATTAGCATTCATTAGTATTTAACCCTTATTCACAACGCGGGTCAAACCCTAATTGCAGATCAACGCAGTAACAACTAAGATCCAACATATCTAACCATTCAGCACATAGCATCAAAGTAGATCTAACATTTATTCACATCATAAATAACTAAGCATCAACTGGATCTATCATACATCTAGATTAAGAAAATAAGTACATAAACAACATGAAAACCATAGCACAAAGCACATCGACACAGGATATACGTGATTCACCCCAGTGTGGGGTTATGCCCACCAATCTTCTTCTCTTCTTATTAGTCTCTTCCAATCATCTTACATGCACCAAGCCACAAAGCCAACTCCGCATAGGATAGGAGATCTGTGCACACCTCGCCAGATCCTCCTTCCCCAAGTTAGGTCTAAGCACAAATCCTCTACACAGTTTGTACATAAAGCACTTACAAAACACTTGCACTTAGCTCTGCAAGCCTTAACACAGCTTCTTTCACATAGCTAACATTAGCACTAAGCCATCGAACTACTCGGTCTTACAATCACAAAGATCGAACTTGAACTACTCTTACATCGCCTAGCTACTTATTTATACATTACAAAAAGGGCCTAAACATGGGTAAGACCCATGGGCCGAAATCCCATACTCGTTACATAAACCCTAAAACCTAAAAATCCCGCAAAAAGGGAGAGATCTCGTGATCTTCGCTTCGCCTGGGTGCTCCATCTTCGACTAGCCTGTCGAAGTCCCAAAAATGGTCAAACACGACCAAGGTTCTCCCAAAATTTGGTCGAGGGCCAACAACTACTTAGCCTAGTCAATTGATTGACTAGGATCCTCTAGTAACACCCATTGAGATGTGCAATCTTAGATTTCTTAATCATCAATTTGTTTTATTGTCATTTAAATTGGAACCACAATGTTGAGAACTTTATTATTGGCAGTTGACACTTTTCTTATAGTCTTGGAAACATATGTACAAATGTTGAATTGTAGGAATAGGATTAGAAGAAGAAAAAATGATACTTAAGTTATCCCATGTATTGTTTATGGCTATGATGTTTGGGCTTGTAACATCTCTTGTGAGATTTAGAATAAAATTGAGAAAATTCAAAAATATTTCATAACCTGTAAGTTTAAGATGAAATACAACAATCTTTACCTCATTCTCTTGATTGAACCTGAATTTATTTTCCTAGGGTTTAAAGACTTGATTTAATATTTTCAATATAAACATCAATTGCTCAATTTGAGCAATGATAGGCTCCATGTTATTACTTATGATATGTGCAGTAGCCACCACGGAATTAAAACAGGGTGAGCTAGAGATTGAGAGGCTTGTATTTACTATTGAAACACAAGAGAAGACAATCAAATTGATAATATCCCTAAGAAGTTTAAAGATAAGACTTGCGATGAAAAGGAAATCATTAATAAGAGGAAGCTAAAGCACTACAAAGATTTATTAATCCTAATTCTTGTATCAAAACATTTTTTCCAACATTATGAACTTTAAGAAAAAATGAGTATTGCTAAAAATTATGACCAATGTACATTACCCCCATAGTGAAACTAGTTGTTAGACTAATCCAAAAACACCTTGGGATGAGAAAATATTTAAAAATTGTCACACAAAGGAGGTGGATTATAAAAATCATTTCCTTTTAACTTACCCCACCCGTAATAACATAAGGCATAATTTTACCAAACTTCATAAGTTAATTATTCTTTAGGACCTTGTGACTTACGAAAACCATAGTGACTTAGGTACTTTCATTTCCATCATGTTCAAATATTGAAATCACATTTTAAAAAATATTTAGTTAGTTTCTCTTTATTTGACCAATAGATGTTATTGATCTTTTAAATAACAATAATCATCATTTTTTAACATAAATGGGTACTATTTGTATTAGAAATAGGCTACAATTGAGTTGGACAATGTAGTAATACAAAAATGATGTTGTCTCTTAACAAAAACTAGCATAACTATCATGTAGTAAGTGTCAGGTACATAAAAGTCCAAATCATCCTTCACAAAGGATTTCAAAAAGTTTCTGCTAGTATAGACTACAAAGGACACTTAATATCAATATTGTTCTACATAACATATGAAATACTAATGAAAAACATGTTTGTTGAGTGTCTCATATTGATTGATATTTGTGGGTTGTGGTTCCTGATTTATCAATTCCATGTCCTCAATCATTTGATGAATTGTGTCCTCTTCCTTGGGGTCAATAGAGGCAAAATTCACTAACATTCTATAGTTTGAAGCAGCTAAGTGGGAGCCCTTTTTTAGGTTACAGACCATATTCCTTAACATTGAACATTCATCTTCTAGAACTTGGACTTGTCTCTTTTGTTACACAAGGGTGTCCATGACCACTACATTTTGGGAAATGCATTTATGTTCATTTACATGTACCTTAGTTGTCACCAAGAATATGTATGTCTTGTTACTATTGATGAAATCCTCATGCCTAGGAAAAACCCTATACATTTCCTTAATTTCCCTGTAATTTGTTGATGTTTGAATAACATCAGGAAGACATTTTCTTAGAATAATAATTAATAATATAATTATTGATTATTAAATAGCATATATAATAAGTAAATGATAATGATAAATAGTTATTGATTATTCAAGGGACGCATCCTTTCATGGATGGTCACCATATGTTCCCTATATATGGAACACTCATCATTGTAATAATATATCAATCATATCTCATATGAAGAAAAAAAAAAAAACATGGTATCAGAGCGAGACTCGGCTTGACTCCTTCACAGGAGGGCCCACGAAAATGAAAGTAGAGTAAAATGTTGGGAGTGTTAAATTTATGGGGTTGTTACAATATCTATGTACAACATATTTACTTTTTTACTCCTACCTAAATTGTAGAAATAATTCCATAAATTATGGTGGGAAGTAATTTCTAGTAAAAATGTCTAATTACCTAAATATGAGGAATGTACTCCATTTTTACTTCTACCTATATTTATGCAAAGAATTGCATGAATTATGGAGGAACAATTTAACAAAGTCAAATTCTATGTGGATGAGTTATAACCAAATTAATCTTTGGGTAGTTACGAAGGTATTCTTCAACTATTTATAAGAAAGAAAATTAATTTTAAATTTAAATATATTTTTTCAAAGAGACGTGTCTTTTTTGGATCAATCTAATATTACTATAAAAAGACACTTGAAAGGCACAACAATAGACACACATATTTTTTCTCTCTCACACGTGAGATAAGTGATCTAAGGAAGAGACTAAGAATTTGAAATTTTCCGAGTTACTTAGTGATGTTATAGTGTTTACTAAAGTAATACCGTATATCATTGGAAGTAATTACCACTTGCAAAAAAAATTGTTTGTTTAATTTAACACTAGAAAATCAACATGGTTAGTTGTATGACATAGAGTATATGTTGGATGTGTGTTGGTATCCGTATGACATTGAGTATATGATGGATGTGTGTTGGTCATAGTAGAATACATATTATTTGGAGGATCATTGTATATAGTTGTGCACAAGATAAATTGATCTCCTCTACAAGATGATTTTTGTTGTTCTTGTTTCTTGTTTCGGTAAGGTCACATGTAATAGCTTTGAGAAGGAGCGATAATGACGGCTGCATGAGGAATATATGGAAGGAAATACCTTCCAACATGATATCAAGGAGAGCATTTTCAGACATGATGCTCAGAGACAGGAAGTCTCTAGGAGCAATGTACCTCCCAGGATGGGACCATGCCAGATAGTAGAGATAGTTCCAATGATAATGGATACAATGATTCAAAACCAAATGTAGCACAACTATGGTATATTTAGTATAGGAGTAAAACATATTATGAGACTCAGAGGGAACAGGTGTAGCAGTCCTAGTACATGAGTCGAGCCATGAGATGTTGAGGAAATAGGCATGGTAGCATTTCCAGTGTATGTAGAGGCACTCCCAGAGAGGGAGGAGATACTACATCCAGAGGGAGCATAGATTGAGTTACCTCTAGAGAAGGAGGAGTATCTACCTTCAGTGTCATAGGGAGAAGAGATACAGGAGGAGTCACCTCCATCTCCACAGGGAGTGTTGATGTTTTTTCAGCTTCCCGAGACATTGGATTTATGAGGGAACCTCGATATATCAAGTATGGTCCAAGATGACTTAACATGATCAACATTTACTTATGTTTATGTGGGAAAATACATCCATGAATGTAGTGTATTTTCAAAATAGAAGCCCTCATAAGACTTTGAGGAACATGATGCCCAAGGAGGCCTTCACCATATTGAAGCCTGAGGTTGGACACTTTAGGATATTTGGGTGTCCAGTATACATTCATGTACCCAAGGAGAAAATGATCAAGATAGACCCTTCAAGAAAAAAGGGTTCATTTGTGGGGTACAATGAGTCTTCGAAGGCATACTGGATCTACATCCCTGGTCAAAGATAGATTGAGGTGAGAAGAGATGTCATCTTTGAGGAGGAGGTATCCTTTAAGAGATCTAGAGGACCTCACATGGAGATTGATCAAATTGATCCAATTGATCATGTTGATCCTATAGCTCCAGTTGATGTTCCCATAGATATTGTAGTAGGTCGGAAGAGACCTACATGGTCTCATCAGACTCTGCAGGAGGCAGAAGGATATGTAGCTCCCTGTGGTACCTTCTGAGTGAGAAATATACCTCAGAGATATTCATGCTATGCCACAGCTATGAGCCACATCATTTATTTTGAGCCTTCTTGTTATGAGGAAGAAACTAGTCATCCAATATGGAGAGATGTCATGATGGAGGAGTATCAATCCATCATGAAGAATGATGTGTGGGATATTGTTCTAAGACATGAGGGGAAGTCTGTAATGACTTCCAAATGGATCTACAAGATCAAACACATAGTTGACGGGAGCATTGAAAGGCACAAAATGAGATTTTTTTCTAGAGGATTCTCTCACGTGGAGGGAATAGATTATGAGGAGACATTTGCCTCTGTTGCTCGATACACTTATATCCAGGTGATTATTTCCCCTACAATATCCATAGGTTAGAGAGTACAATGTTGGGTATGTGTTATATTCTTTGCACAAATAGTAGTGTCATGTATTTAGGTGGTTTTTTCGGCACATGGTTTTTGCTGATGGTTTTCTATTTATGGTTAAGGAATTAGGGTTTTGGACTAATCCAGGTCATTGGGTTAGGGTTTTTGATGCCTTTGGCTCCTATATGTATATTGTATTGTAAACAATGTAACACAATGAATGAATATAATATACGCTGGTTTTCCCGGTTTGGGTTTCCAGGGGAAAAATCTTTGTGTAATGTTTGTATTTTCCATTGTATCCTTTCTATTCTTTTCTGAATATCTGTTTACAGTAGAATTTGTAGAAGGTTAGAATTTACATTTGGTATCAGAGCTATATTGGCTTCAGGGGGATGCCTTTTTGGTCAAGGGTTTGGCTCGAGACTGTGATAATTCCTTTTACAGTGGGAGATCTGCGGTATTATTTTTCAGTTGAAAATAAATGGCAAGCAATTCAAAGATGGAGATCGAGAAGTTTAATGGGAAAAGATTTGATTTGTGAAAGCTCAAGATGGAATATCTTCTGGTGGATAGAGATTAGTGGATCGCGGTAGATCCAGGTACTGCACCTGCAGGAACTTCTACATATGACTGGAAAAATATGGATCGGAAGGCAAAGAGCACAATCCGACTGTGTCTCTCCGATTCAGTATTAATGAATGTGTAAGAGGAAGCTACAACCAAGGATTTATGGGAAAATTTGGGGAAGTTGTATCAGTCTAAGTCCCTGGTAAATAAACTATTCCTGAGAAAGAAGTTCTATAACTTGAGGATGAGAGATGGAGACTCAGTGGCAGAGCATTTGAACGCCTTCAATACTGTGGTAAGTCAGTTAGTATCTATTGAGATTAAAATTTCAGATGAAGATAAATGTATCAGTTTCTTGTGTTCTTTACTAGACTCATGGGATAGTTTGGTTGTGGCCATAGGTAGTAATACAACTTCTTTGAAGTTTGAAGAAGTGGTCTCATCCTTGTTGTCGGAGGAGATGAGATGAAAGAATATGGAAGGACATAGCACAGATGCATTATTTGCAAGAGGACTTTCCCAGGAAAGAAA
>SNQJ01S0138698.1:17027-28425 GCA_010110895.2 Picea sitchensis | reverse complement strand
ACCAAATTAATCTTTGGGTAGTTACGAAGGTATTCTTCAACTATTTATAAGAAAGAAAATTAATTTTAAATTTAAATATATTTTTTCAAAGAGACGTGTCTTTTTTGGATCAATCTAATATTACTATAAAAAGACACTTGAAAAGCACAACAATAGACACACATATTTTTTATCTCTCACACGTGAGATAAGTGATCTAAGGAAGAGACTAAGAATTTGAAATTTTCTGAGTTACTTCGTGATGTTATAGTGTTTACTAAAGTAATATCGTATATCATTGGAAGTAATTACCACTTGCGGAAAATTTTGTTTGTTTAATTTAACACTAGAAAATCAACATGGTTAGTTGTATGACATAGAGTATATGTTGGATGTGTGTTGGTATCCATATGACATCGAGTATATGATGGATGTGTGCTGGTCATAGTAGAATACATATTATTTGGAGGGTCATTGTATATAGTTGTGCACAAGATAAATTGATCTCCTCTACGAGATGCTTTTTGTTGTTCTTGTTTCTTGTTTCGATAAGGTCACATGTAATAGCTTTGAGAAGGAGCCATAATGACGGCCGCATGAGGAAGATATGGAGGGAAACACCTTTCAACATGATATCAAGGAGATCATTTTCAGACATGATGCTCAGAGACAGGAAGTCTCTAGGAGCAATGTACCTCCCAGGATGGGACTATGCCAGATAGTAGAGATAGTTCCAATGATCATGGATACAGTGATTCAAAACCAAATGTATCACAACTATGGTATATTTAGTATAGGAGTAAAACATATTATGAGACTCAAAGGGAACAGAAGTAGCAGTCCCAATACATGAGTCGAGCCATGAGATGTTGAGGAAATAGGCATGGTAGCATTTCCAGTGTATGTAGAGGCACTCCCAGAGAGGGAGGAGGTACTACATCCAGAGGGAGCATAGATTGAGTTACCTCCAGAGAAGGAGGAATATCTACCTTCAGTGTCATAGGGAGAAGAGATACAGGAGGAGTCACCTCTATCTCCACAGGGAGTGTTGATGTTTTTTCAGCTTCCCAAGACATTGGTTTTATGAGGGAACCTCAATATATCAAGTATGGTCCAAGATGACTTAACATGATCAACATTTACTTATGTTTATGTGGCAAAATCCATCCATGAATGCAGTGTATTTTCAAAATAGAAGTCCTTGTAAGACTTCGAGGAACATGATGCTCGAGGAGGCTTTCACCATATTGAAGCCTTAGGTTGGACACTTTAGGATATTTGGGTGTCTAGTATACATTCATGTACCCAAGGAGAAAATGATCAAGATAGACCCTTCAAGAAAAAAGGGTACATTTGTGGGGTACAATGAGTCTTCGAAGGCATACTAGATCTACATCCCTGGTCAAAGACAGATTGAGGTGAGCAGAGATGTCATCTTTGAGGAGGAGGTATCCTTCAAGAGATCTAGAGGACCTCACATGGATATTGATCAAATTTATCCAATTGATCATGTTGATCCTATAGCTCCATTTGATGTTCCCATAGATATTGTAGTACGTCAGAAGAGACCTACATGGGCTCATTAGTGACACAGGTGCGCTCTCTAGGCACGTCCACTCACAGGATCTTTCCTCCTTCCTCAGCACGAAGAACTGAAAGGTTCTTCTATTTCCCTATCAGGAAATTTTCACCCACAACGCTCTCTCACAGGATCTCCCCTTCTTCTATCGAGAAATCAATGTTGGTCGCTTACTTTGTGATCGGGATTCCTCCTATCAATATTTTGACATTTGCAATGTCCAAACAATTTGTTTTACCGATCCCCGATCCTTGATACGCTCCTTGGTTTCCTTAGCCCCTCTTGGCTATACCTGGTCCACGTGACCTCCCTTATATGACCACATTCATACCCCCACCGGGGTTTCAGACTTTCCGATGCTGAAATGTAAACATCCTTAGGATTGGCGATCCCTCGAATCTCGACGTGCCCTTTATGCGTTAGCCCTCCTAGCTAGAATCCTTACCCGCATGACCACTATCCCCGTGACTACGATCTTATCCCTCGTCGGGGTTTTGGGGTTTCCAATGCCAAGATACAATTGCTCATGGGATTCCCGATCCTCCAAATCTTGATTCCCCGCTATGCTGACAACTGGCTTCCACTACGGCGCTCCCCTCCTATCGGGATTCCGGACTTTGCGATTCCAGAATGCGTAAACACTTTGTCACCAGGATCCCTGATATCCCGATGACCCAAACGCCAATCAACAACCCCTCGTCGGGACTTTCCCCGATGATGTCGATTCCTGCCACGCATCCTCCTCTGATGGACGGTCCCAATTTCTCTGGGATTTTGAGACTTGTGATGTACCAACTCTTTCGACCTCAGGAACTCCGATTTCCTGATGCCGAATATCCCGACTCTCTATGGACTTCTGACACCTATCTCCCCAAACAGACGGCTCAGATTATGCTGGGGTTTCCACTATGGTTTTTCTCGATCTCTTGTCCACAGGAATGTCGATATCCCGACACTTGACACCTTGATGTCCACCACGTGTCTCAACTGACGGACGATCCAAATCTTCCCGAGACTTCGGGGTTTCAAATGTCGAAAAATATTCGACCACAGGACTACTAATATTTCGAACCTTGATGGTAAACCTCATGCAGCTCCTGCCAGATCCGACGGCTGATGCGTAACTGATCAATGATCCAACAACTCACGACTCCTGAAGCTTGAACTCCGAACGCAGTCGTAACCTCCTTGCTTCTTTGGCAGATTCGACGGTTGACGGGATTTTACAGATCCTCTTCACAAGATCTTGACCGTCGATTCTTCCCTTTGGTGATTCCTTGAGAATGACCAAGTGTTCTTCCGCAAACCTTGTCTTCTTGCAGTGAAACTGCACAGCACCTGGTTCACACACTCCACTGCACAAACTTCCAGTGCTTCTCTTCGACGAGTTTAAAAGCTTTATCCCTTCTGAGCTTCCACACAAATTTTAACCTCGAAGAGGGTCCTTGTACGCACTCCTTACGGAAATCTTCGGATATTTTCAAAGTATCTAAGAACTCCTCGAATCTGCGCCACCTGCAGCAGCAGCCCTTGAGTTCTTCACTCAGATTCACAATTCCAAGTATTCACTTGGCTTGCGCACTCCCTGCATGGCTCCTGTGACCAACTGCACTTCCGGGTATTTAGGACAAAAGTTAATCTATCTGAACCCTTCATCAACGCACTGCTTGCGGACGATTTCAACTGCACTCCTTGCAGGAACTCTGGCTCAAATAGAGAAACGATTGAAACTAATTCTATCTACCTTTCAGGCTTCAATATCAACACATGAGATCATATACACAACATATCAAAGCATATGTATAACAGGGAACAAACATTCATGAGCATAGCATTCAAACATACATACACAGAGAATAACACAAACCATGAATCTAAATCAATTTCTTCTATTAATTCAAGATATGTACATGGGTGTTCTTCTACAGCTCTCTGCTTCTCTTCTATTCTCTTCCTGCTTCTAACTATTCCTGAATAATGTTAAAATGCACAAGAGGGTGTCTATATCCCGTTTCCCTCTTGCGCTCTCAAACAGTCTAATCTAGAATAAAATTTCTATCTACCTGCATTAACTACTATAAATGCCTCCATCTACTTCAGACGAGAGCGTATGGCTCGAGGTTTGATTACATACACCAAGTGTGTCTCTTCTTAAATGACTTCATTTAAGATGGCGCATCAAAATCAAGGGAAAATTCAAAATTTGTGTTGGCTCTTGTCCATCTGTTCATTGCATTCCGCGTTGGCTCGCTTGATGTGAGAGATGCTCCTGCATCATACTCCCTCACTTGAAAACTTTCATGGGCTCTTGTCCATGAGCTTCTACACGGTCTGTCCATGCTTCAGAATCTCTGCTTCATTTTCCCAGCTAGCATCTTCAACTGGATGGCCCTTCCACTTGACCAAATATTCAAAGTATTCTTTCCTTCTGGTCTTCTTACTCACTCGTTTATCCAATATCTGTTCCATCTCTGGCTTCTCTGTAACTGGCATCTGTTATTGCCACTGAACCTATGGTTGTTCACCTTCTGCTCCTACTTCTCCAACTTTGTATGGGTACAAATCTGAGACATTGAATATCGGAGAAATTCCAATCCCATCAGGTAATTCAATCTCATAAGCATTCTCTCCAATTTTCTTCAAGACCTTGCATGGTCCTATTTTCTTCATTTTCAATTTATTATATGTTCTTCTCAGAAACCTTTCTTTCCTCAAGTGTGCTAGAATCAAGTCACCAACCTCAAACTGAATTTGTCTTTTATGTTGATCTGCTCTTCGCTTATACTCCTGACTTGAATTCTGCAATCACTCCTTCACCCGGCTGTGAAGTTCTTTCATCGCCTCTACGAATTCTTCTGCACTAGTGCTCCTAGTAGCAGTTTGTTCTGAATCTCTCAATTCAAAAACTCCTCTTGGTTGCGTGCCATATACAATCTAAAATGGACTCTGGCCTGTGCTCTGATTCACTGAGTCATTATACGCAAACTCTGCCTACGGAAATACATTGTCCCAACTGTTGTGGTGCTCCGCCACCAGGCTCCTCAGCAAGTCTCCCAGACTTATGTTCGCCACTTCTGTCTGTCCATCCGTCTGAGGATGATAAGCTGAACTAAACAACAAGTTAGTCCCCATATTCTTCCATAATGTCCTCCAAAAGTGCCCTAAGAACCTTGTATCTCTATCCGAAACAATACTCCTTGGTAAGCCATGAAGTCGAACGAATTCTTTGAAAAACAGATTCGCGATGTGCGTCGCGTCACTGGTTTTCTGACTTGGGATAAAATGTGCCATCTTGGAAAATATATCCACTACCACAAATATTGAATCAAATCCTCTTTGCGTCCTTGGCAATCCCAATATGAAATCCATGCTAATTTCATCCCACGGCCTCTCAGGTATGGGCAATGGTTGATAAAAACCCGCATTCTGCTTCTTTCCCTTTGAATGCTGGAAAATTTTGCATCTATCTACAAATCTCTTGACCTCTGATCGCATCCCTGGCCAAAAGTATGACTCGCTCAGCTTCGCGAACGTCTTATCATGACCGAAGTGTCCGGACAATCCTCCGTTGTGTTTCTCCTTCAGCAGATTCTCCCTCATGGAACAATTTGGAATACACAGTTGATTTCCTTTGAATAGCAATCCTTCCTGGATCATGTATTTGGCCCATTTTCTGCTATCTCTGAGAACTGGATTCTCAGTTGCTTCATATGCTTCCTTAAAGTCTAGATCACCTGCGTACATGTCTCTGAGATCATCAAAACCGAATGTTCTGACTTTGAACTCCTGCAACAACAAACACTTCCTGCTCAAAGCAATAACAACTTTGTTAGCAGTACCAGAAATATGTTTTATCACAAAAGTGAAATTCTTCATGTATTCAACCCATTTAACATGCCTCTGATTCAAATTTTCCTGTGGAGTCACAAACTGCAATGCATGGTTATCACTATATAAAATAAATTCCTTCGGAATCAAATAGTGCCTCCATTTTTTCAAGGCCTGAATGATAGCATAAAATTCCTTATAATATGTGGAATATTTCACCTTCTCTTCATTCAGCTTCTTGCTGAAATATGCAATCGGTCTGTCATCTTGACTTAAGACTACTCCTATTACAAACCCGCTTGCATCACATTTCACCCGAAATGTCTTTTGAAAATCCGCCAACACCAGAATTGGTTGTTCCGTAATCTTCCGTTTCAACAAATTGAAACTCTTCTCAGCCTCTTCAGTCCAGTGAAAAGATTTATGTCTTTTCTTCACTGTATCCATCATTGCTATGCTAATTCCACTGAAATTCCTAATGAATTTTCGGTAGAAACTAGCCAATCCGTGAAAACTTCTCACCTCAAATATGTTCCTCGGTGATGGCCAATTTTTTATTACTTCCACTTTATACGGATCCATCCTCAATTCATTTGCCGAAATAACAAACCCCAAATAAATTAGCTTTGTCTTCATAAATGAGGATTTCTTCATGTTTATCAACAGCTTCTCCTACTGTAATCTTTTCATCACAATAGCCAAGTGCTTCAGATGCTCAGTCTTTGTTTTACTGAAAATCAGTATGTCATCCAGATATACAATGACAAATTTTCCGATGAAATCTTTCAGGACTTCATTCATCAATCTCATAAAGGTACTTGGCGCATTTGTTAAGCCAAACGGCATAACAAGCCATTCATACAAACCTTCGTTTGTCTTAAATGTTGTTTTCCATTCATCACCTTCTCTCATGCGAATCTGGTGATATCCACTCTTCAAATCAATCTTTGAAAAAAAAATTGCTCCACTTAAGCAATCCATTAAATCATCCATTCTTGGCAATGGGAATCTGTACCTGATATTTATCTTATTAATCGCCCTTGAATCATTGCATATCCTCTAGCCTCCGTCTTTCTTCGGACTGAGTACCGTCGGAACAGCACACGGACTCAAGCTTTCCCTGACCAAACATTTGTCCAACAAATCTTGGACTTGTCTTTTGATCTCTTCATTCTCCTGTGGCATCAACCTGTACATGGCTTTGTTTGGAAAACTGGCTCCTGGTATGAGATCAATGTGATGACTCACACTTCTCATCGGTGGCAACGAACGAGGTAATTCGTCCACTACTATATCAGTGAACTCTTCCAGCAGTCCCTGAATTTCTTCTGGCAAATCATCCACTCTTGTGCTAGTCAGAACAATTCTTGGTTTTCTGACCACAATGAACTGTGGATCCTCCTTCTTCTTAACCTCGGTAAGGAGTTCCTTCCCACTCATGAGAATTACTATGTTGCTTACTTCCGGCTTCACCTCCTTATCCTTTATCGGAAGCAACATGTGTTCCTCCCATCCTTCTCCAGGGTGTATGTGTTCTTCCTCCCATCATGAATCACATTTCTATCATATTGCCACGGTCTACCCAGCAATAGATGACAAACATCCATAGGAATGACATCACATAGAATCTTATCATTATATCCTCCTATCTTAAATTCAACTAAACACTGTTTAGTGACATTTACCTGATGTCGTTTTTATAGCCACGAAACTTTATATGGACTTGGATGATCAATTGTCTCCATCTCCAACTTTTCTACCATCTCGGTTGAAACGAGATTATCAGTGCTACCGTTGTCCACAATGATCTTGCATGCCCAACCCTTGGTCTTGCAAGCTATTCTGAAAAGTCTGGTCCTTTGGACTGAACTTTCGACTTCTTTCTCTGGTGTCAAAGGACTTTTCGCATCACCAACGATCTTCTGCCTTCAGCGTCTTCTGCCTCAACACCTCGCCTCTGTGCCTCAGTGATGTGAGCTTCTCTAGTTTCTCTCTTTTTATCAGGACACTCAGAAGACTTGTGCCCATTCTTTCCACATGTGAAGCATGTAATTAATCCACCTCTTCCTCTTCCTCTACCTCTAGTACGAGGAAACCTATTATTATCAGCATACCCTCCTCTATGCTCAGTATGTTGTTCTCTTTGCTCTGTGTATTTCCCTCGGTGTGAACTTCCACCTCTCTCCGCCCGAGTCTGAGGTTTCTTCCAGTCGTCCCTGGGCTTCTGGGTTCTTTACTGGGAAACTGATTTTCCTCTGGGCTGACTTCTGCCTTGGCCCCTCTGACTTTGCTTTTGGCTCAGCTTCTCTTCCGCTTTCAAAGCCATTTGATAAGAATCTTCCACCATTCGGATGGTTGCCATACTCATTTCATCCTGAATGTCGTATCTTAGGCCATTTATATACCTGGCCACTTTTTCATCATTGCTTTCGCGATGACCTACCCTGATATTCAACCTGTAAAATTCCTCAGTATACTCCTTTACTGTCATCAGCTTCTGTCTCAGGTTCTGCATTCTCCTAAATAGAAAAATTTGATAGTCCCTGGGAATAAATTTTGCCTTCATCTTTGCAATCATCCTATCCCAGCTCTTAATTTTTTTCTTGCCTTGGCAACGCCTGTCAGCTTGTAGTTCATCCCACCACAAGGTTGCATGTCCTTTTAATCTCATGATGGCATGCCTGAATTTCTTGTCTTCTTCAATATCTTCATAGTCAAAATAGGTGTCTAGAGCTCTAATCCAATCTAGAAGCTCTTCTACATCCAGATTTCCCTCATAAACTGGAATGTCCATTTTTACCTTTGCACTCATTCTTGCAACAGCTTTAAGTAAGCATTCATTTGCTGCATCTTCTGCTGGAATTTCTTCTTCTCCATGTCCAGCATCATCTTCATCTTCGAACTCACTGATATCTCCTACATCATCTATGTGCCTTTCTCTTATCTCCATGTCCACAACCTTAGCGCGTAAGTTATGCAGATCTCTTTCTACTTCTGGATTCTGCACTTATCTACCCCTTCCTCTCGGGTTTTCCCTTTCCTCCTCTGCATCGGGTGATTGTCTATCCCTTCTCCTTGGCGGCATGGTGAATTCTCCTTTTTCTCTCCTATAGAAAGAAAATAATCTTTTCTAAGCTTTGATACCACTTGATGTGTATCAGAGTGCTCTTTACCTCTTCCTGCCTGAGATATACAGACAAGAATCAAAGCTCTGATACCACTTAATGCAGGCACGCCCACTAGGCATGTCCACTCATAGGATATTTCCTCCTTCCTCGTCCTGAAGAACTGAAAGGTTCTTCTATTTCCCTATCGAGAAATTTTCACCCATAGCGCTCTCTCACGGGATTTCCCCTTCTTCTATCGGGAAATCAATGCTGGTCATTTACTTTGTGATCGGGGTTCCTCCTATTGGGATTTTGACATTTGCAATGTCCAAACAATTTGTTTTACCGATCCCTGATCCTCGATATGCTCCTTGGTTGCCTTAGCCCCTCCTGGCTATACCTGGTCCACGTAACCTCCCCTATATGACCGCAGTCATACCCCCACCGGGGTTTCGGACTTTTCGATGCTGAAATGTAAACGTCCTTAGGATTCACGATCCCTCGAATCCCGACGCGCCCTTTACACGTTAGCCCTCCTGGCTAGAATCCTTACCCATATGACCACTATCCACGTGACCGCAGTCTTATCCCTCGTTGGGGTTTCGGGGTTTCCAATGCCAAGATACAATTGCTCATGGGATTCCCGATCCTCCAAATCCCGGTTCCCCGCTGTGCTGACAGATGGCTTCCACTACGGCGCTCCCCTCCTATCAGAATTCTGGACTTCGTGATTCCAGAATGCGTAAACACTTTGTCACCAAGATCCCCGATATCCCGATGACCCAAACGCCGATCAACAACCCCTCGTCGGGCCTTTCCCCAATGACGCTGATTCCTGCCACACATCCTCCTCTGATGGACGGTCCCGATTTCTCCAGGATTTTGAGACTTGTGATGTCCCAACTCTTTCGACCTCAGGAACTCTGATTTCCCGATGCCGAATATCCCGACTCTCTACGGACTTCTGACACATGTCTCCCCAAACGGATGGCTCAGATTATGCTGGGGTTTCCACTATGGGTTTTCCCGATCTCTTGTCCATGGGAATGCCAATATCCCGACTCCCGACACCTCGATGTCTGCCACGTGTCTCAACTGACGGACGGTCCAGATCTTCTCGGGACTTCGGGGTTTCAAATTTCGAAAAATATTCGACCACAGGACTACCGATCTTTCTAACCCCGATGGTAAACCTCATGCAGCTCCTGCCAGATCCAACGGCTGATGGGTAACTGATCAACGATCCAATGACTCACGACTCTTGGAGCTTGAACTCCGAACGTGGTTGTAACCTCCTTTCTTCTTTGGCAGATCCGATGGCTGACGAGATTTTACAGATCCTCTTCACAAGATCCTGACCATCGATTCTTCCCTTTGGCGATTCCTTGAGAATGACCAAGTGTTCCTCCGCGAACCTTGTCTTCCTATGGTGCAACTGCGCAGTGCCTAGTTCACACACTCCACGGCACAAACTTCTAGTGCTTCTCTTCGATGAGCTTAAAAGCTTTATCCCTCCTGAGCTTCCACACAAATTTTAACCTCGAAGAGGGTCCTTGCATGCACTCCTTGCGGAAATCTTCAGATATTTTCAAAGTATCTGAGAACTCCTCGACTCTACGCCACCTGCAGTAGCAGCCCTTGAGTTCTTCACTCAGATTCACAATTCCAAGTCTTCACTTGGCCTGCGCACTCCTTTCACGGCTCCTGTGCCCAACTGCGCTTTCGAGTATTTAGGACAAAAGTTAATCTATCTGAACCCTCCGTCAACGCACTCCTTGCGGACGATTTCAACTGCACTCCTTGCAGGAACTCTGGCTCAAATAGAGAAACGATTGAAAATAATTCTATCTACCTTTCAAGCTTCAATCTCAACACATGAGATCATATACATAGCATATCAAAGCATATGTATAACAGGGAACAAACATTCATGAGCATAGCATTCAAACATACATACACAGAGAATAACACAAAACCATGAATCTGAATCAATTTCTTCTATTAATTCAAGATCTGTACATGGGTGTTCTTTTACAGCTCTCTGCTTCTCTTCTATGCTCTTCCTACTTCTAACTATTCCTAAATAATGTTACAATGCACAATGAGGGTGTCTATATCCCGTTTCCCTCTTGCGCTCTCAAACAGTCTAATCTAGAATTAAATTTCTATCTACCTACATTAACTACTATAAATGCCTCCATCTACTTCATACGAGAGTGTATGGCTCGAGGTCTGATTACATACACCAAGTGCGTCTCTTCTTAAATTACTTCATTTAATATGGTGCATCAAAATCAAGGGAAAATTCAAAATTTGTGTTGGTGCTTGTCCAGTTGTCCATTGCATTCTGCACTGGCTCGCTTGATGTGAGAGATGCTCCTGCATCAATCAGAATCTACAAGAGGCATAATGATATGTAGCTCCTCGTGGTACCTTCTGAGTGAGAAATATACCTTAGAGATATTCATGCTATGCCACAACTATGAGACAAATCATTTATTTTGAGCCTTCTTGTTATGAGGAAGAAACTAGTCATCCAATATGGAGAGATGTCATGATGGAGGAGTATCAATCCATCATGAAGAATGATGTGTGGGATATTGTTCTAAGACATGAGGGGAAGTCTGTAATGACTTCCAAATGGATCTACAAGATCAAACACACAGTTGACAGGAGCATCAAAAGGCACAAAATGAGATTTTTTTCAAGAGGATTCTCTCATGTGGAGGGAATAGATTATGAGGAGACATTTTCTTCTGTTGCTCGATACACTTCTCTCTAGATGATTATTTCCCCTACAACATCCATAGGTTAGAGAGTACAATGTTGGGTATGTGTTATATTCTTTGCACAAATAGTAGTGTCATGTATTTAGGTGGTTTTTTTGGCACATGGTTTTTGCCGA
>SNQJ01S0138696.1:25383-41746 GCA_010110895.2 Picea sitchensis | reverse complement strand
TGGTGCTAGAGAAACCAGGGGGTTGGTGCTTCCTTCTAGTGGGTTCTAGAGAAAACAGAGAGTCGGTGCTCTCAACAAGTAGCAGCTTGCAAAAACAGAGGTTGTAGCCTCACAATGAGTTGGTGCTCATATGTATGATAATGTAAAGAATGTAGATAATACTTATCATACAAAGAAAAGGAGGTTTTTACCCTGTATGGGTTTCCTTAGGAATTATCTATCTCTGTCTTTCTCATATATGTGACTGATGCTGGATGTGCCTTTGTTTATTTCTCTACATTATTGTGATCATAATTGAGTGCCTTGTAAATATTTTAAAAGAAGCATAATTGTTTAAGCACTGTAACAACTGATTCACCCCCCCTCCTCTCAGTTGTCCAATAGTTGTATCTTCTACTTTCAATTAATATAATACAACGACATGTTCCTTTCCCATAAAATTACTCTTGTTTTATTGCATAACTCCTTGATAATATGCATAGGTTGACATTGAATATACTTTTCTATATTCACTTTGGTTGGTTTGTGTGGTCTTGGACTTGATTTCAGAAGAGCACCGAAGCGAAGCGGGAGAAACAGAGACCTCAGGAAGCAATATAAAGGTATGTCACTCATTCCTTCTTATTAGTAGTTTCAATGACTACAACTTAGGGAAAGAGTCGTGTCCTGTCCTGTTTTGTTCTAGATCTAGGTGGATCTAGGGAGATTTTTTAGTGCCCACACCTACCGATTTATCCGATAACAGTAAGTAAAGCTAATATTTTATTAATTGAATTTTATGTTGATGATATTATTTTTGGTAGTGATGATGACAGGTTAAGCCAGAAATTTGCAAAGGATATGCAGAATGAATTTGAAATGTCATTAATTGGAGAAATATCCTTCTTTCTAGGACTTCAAATATGTCAAATAAACCAAGGAATTTGTATTTCTCAAACCAAGTATGTCAAATAAATGTTAAAGAGGTTTGGAATGGAAGATTTCAAACCAGTTATCACTCCCATGCAAACCAGTTGCAAGTTAAGAAAAGTGATGTTTCAAAATCTACAATCAGAGGCAATACAGGTCAATGATTTACATCCTACTATATGTGACAACATCCATACCAAGTCAGTGAATTTAATTCTTCAATACATATAAGAAAAATAGTTTTGTGGTTTTCTCCCAATTTGGGTTTCCACGTAAAACGTTGGTGTACTGTGTATGTGTGTGATTGTTCATTTCTTATTTCTCATTATTGGATAATAATTCTACATTGATATAACACTTGGATTATTTGGAGAAAAAGGATTATAATTATGCTATTACTAATTCACCCCCCCTCTTAGTAATCCAACACTATGATCCCAACCTCCAACATGTTATCGATCTCAGCTTTGACTTTTTTCTTATATATCAGATTTAGTCTCTATGGTCATTTTCTGATCAATCTTGCCTCAGATCTGAGTGGTATATTCATTTATCCTAGCTCTCCTACTATGCATTTCATTTCTATGAACGTTGTTGGGAACAAGTCGTTGTATTTTCACAGTAACTCTGTTATGTTTTCCACTATTTCTTCATCCCAGTAGTCTCCAATGCTGGCCATTTTGGGATTCTCAATTGTCCCAATGTTGACTTTCTTCACCTTGATCGGTGCAAAAATTACTTATGATTCCAGAGGTGGACCTTCCATCTCTCGTTTTCCTTCAACTTCCTCAATATGAATATCACATGAGTCATCTTCATCTGGTGCTTCTTCCTGCATGTGGTAACATGACAATAGTTATTTTACTGTCTGTATGTTCTGTTGTTGATCTTCTGTCATAAGTTCAACTTCTGGTTCCTTAATGAATATCAAGCCTCTGATTTTTTTAAGTTTTGTGTCTATGTTGGGGTTCTCATGCACAAATGGGAATGTAACTGTAAAATTCTCCTGTAAGACTGTCGAGCTCATAGTTCCTCTACGCAGTTCCTGGTCTGCATACCAATTTGTTGGAATTACTTCTAATGTTTGAAAAAAGTGATGAGGACATTCATACCGTGGTTTCATCTGTTGGACAATTGAGAGGGGAGGGGTGAATCAGTTGTTACCATGCTTAAACAATAATGCTTATTTTAAACTCTTTATAGATCACTCAATGACAATCACAATAATCCAGGGAGGTAAGCAATAGAATATTCAACATCAATCATACACATGAAATATACAGAGACAAATATTTCCTAAGTAAACCCATAAAGGGAAAAACCTCTTCTTCTTGATATGATAAGTAATATTTATTTTCTGTACATTATCATTCTTATGAGAACCAACTCATTGTGAGGCTACCACCTTTGTTTTGCAAGTTGCAACTTGCTGAGAGAACCAACTCTCTGGTTTCTCTCGCACCCACTAGAACGAAGCACCAACTCCCTGGTTTCTCTAGAACCCACTAGAAGGAATCACCAACTCCCTAAGTGTTCCAACACCAACTTCTAGTCACACAAGCATTGACCTATATAACGGAGAACAATAGTTCTCCCTTGCACCACCCTGCCACCCTAGTTTTTTTGGATACAACCAGATGGAAGATACAACTCCCTGTGTTCAAGAACCCACTTGAAACTATACAGACAATAGTCCTCCCTAGCACCTCCCTGCCACCCTGAAATATAAATATTTACTTTCTTAAATTTATCACAGTGATACAGGATTTATCAATGGATTACTAGTCACGTCATTGTTCTACTCTTTTTCCTTCTATGTAATGCCTCTTCTATGCGCTTTAGCTTCTACACACAACATGCTTCTACCCGCATGAACAACTCTGAACATAAGCACCCATCTCTTCTCTGTTCTGCATATATTTATCATGCCAAGTCCTTTGCCAGATCATCCATGCAACTCATTGTCTTCTTTGGCAGTTATACTGAGTTTGTTCATCATTAGTGGCTTATCCTGAGATTATTTTAATTATCTGACAGTGTGAATCTTCGTCTTTTATGTCATAGTCAAGATTATCCTCTCTGTTGCAGTTAAAGACTTCGACACTTTTCAATCTGTCAATTGTCTCTATGACGAGTCTCCATTCCACTGGAAGTTACCTCGAGACTCTTCAGCTTCTTTGGCGATCACCCTCCAGCTCCTTGAGTTCTCTAGCTGATACAATCACTTCATTATAGAAGTTATAGATGGTCAATTATGGCTTCTTTGGCTTCTAATTGTTAGTTGTGGAGCCTGATTATCTTCTTGATTTAGAGGTCTTTTACTTTCATTCATGTTTATATCCCATGAAGTATTTACACCCCAGAAGTATGTACACTTTTCTACGTGGGGGAGTGCAAAGGAGGGGTACCCCCTCCGCGGGGTCTGGGGGCAAGTGTTCCCCTAGTGGGGGTTCAGGGGCGAAGCCCCCGAAGAAAAAATTGCCTTGTAAAAGTATATTGTAATTTCATTGTAAATCTGGACCATTCATTATAAGGTTGCAGATCTAACGATAGAGATTATGTTAGGGTTTTTTGCCCTAGAAGGAAACCCTCTTTTATGAGGGAAATGTATTGCGGCTATGTAGGTTGGCAAGTATTGTATTCTGAGAGAGGAGATTGTGAGAGAAAGAAGAGGAAGTTACAATGGATTTTGTTGTAGGTTGTATCCCTTCATTTTGTTGGATAATAATAAAGAAAGGACCTGGCAATTTCTCTGGTGGACGTAGCCCACACTGGGTGAACCACGTAAATCTGTGTCTCTCTTGTATTGTGTATCTTCAATGTTTTATTTCCGCATTTGTTTTATTTTATTTCCCCGCGGTCCTATTTTTATAACACTAATCCCCTTCCTTCACGTGACCAATGGTGGTGACCAAACACCTATTCAAAAGGCACTTCCTGAGCTCCGTTTAGTGAGCGCTAGCTCCTTTCTAGGATATGACTTTGGGATATGAACTTCACGTGACCACTCGATTGTGAGTGCATCCATAGGTGGTTTGAGGGAGACCATATTTTCACCCCGCAATTCACTATGAGCCTCCACGCGCCCTTTCTCCAAAACTGTGGTTTCAATTGCAGCCCGTTCATGAAAAATTAAGGCCTGAGTAGTTTCTGTCCCTGCAATGGAGAATGACCGTCGATCTCATGATCTTGATGATGCTCCTGAATGGATGGATTAGAAATGTCCTCTCAAGTCTGTGGACCAGATATCACCTTCCTACATCAACGGTTGTGATCAAATCATGACCTCGCGTGTTGGGTGTTTGAACATGAGCCAACCCCGACTCTTCCAAATATCGATTCCCAATTCAACACTCTGTGTCAAATCGATGAACCACAACCCTCTGTGATCCAATGGTCTAGACATTATTGAGACTTCATGTTTCACAAAGTTGTGCTTCAAGTTGCCTCGATTCTCCCAACTCACGAAATCCGAAATACTCCATATCAGATCAATGATCCATATATCTCCCTTTGATCGATGGTTGTGATCAAATCACGATTTCTCGTGTCGGGTGTTTAAATGTGAGCCAAACTTGACTCTTCCAACTCCTCATATCTTAAATACTCTATATCAATGGCCCACAACATTCCTCAATCCAACAACTGTGATCAATATTGTGGACTCGAACTTCGCAATTCTATGAATCTGCTTTATCGGTTGCCACGTGTCCTTCCCAGATGAATGGATAGGATTGTTGTGGCTCCCACCTCCTTGGGGATATACCTCCTACCTTCTCTATATTTGTGAGCATCAGATCAACAACTCACAACTCCCCATGATCTAATGTTCTAGATCAACTCGTGAACTCGGACATCACAAGTTCCTACAAATCTTGCCTTTTACTTTTCTTGTCTGTGAGTTAGGGAAATGTTGATCTCTAGCCATGTGTCCTTTGCATCCAACAGTTTAGATATCATCGCAATGTCACATTTTGTGGAGTTAGAAGATGGCTCTCGACCATTATCCTCTTCATAGTTATACTAGATCCGACGTTTGTTGGTTCTCGGCTGATCTAGGTGGATCATCTCAAAATTAGATAGAGTTAAAGTATTCAAATGGAAAAGTAAAGATTACAAAGTGGAATAGCTCGTCAACATCTTTCCGGTGACGTTTGTTTCAAGAAAAACCACCTCCAGGTGACAAAGATATGAGCAGTTAAAGTTTCGTCAAAATTAGTGAAATATGGTTAGAAATGATTTAAAAATGGTTAAAAAATAGTTTAAAAAAGAGGGTTAAATATGTTTTGGTTTGATAAAAAAGGGGGTGGTCAAGTTGCTAGCCCTTGACCTTGCCAACACCGAGGCCCCTTGGTATTAAAAACCATATCATAAAGCCAATATATAAACCATATCATATGGTGCGCCAAAACATATATTAAAAAACCATTCAAATGTAATAAACCCATGTTATAATGTTATAAACCATATGTAATACTATGGAAAAACCCACATTATAAAAATCGCACCATTATACAAAACATAACATATTTTTATACCATATGTCAATACGCGCGCATATATTTCATATATATATGTGTCACCATATATATATAACACCAAAAATCGCACCAACTATATTAAGGCCATAAACCATGGGATATGTCATATATAATCCAAAACTCGCACACATATATGTGTATAGAGGAGAATCCCATGGGTTTGACCCCGGGACTTCCCCAGCCACTATAACCACAATATACCAATGCGCCACCGCCATGGGACATGGCAATATAATGGCGCGTAATTCTTAGAAGTTGCCGAATTTCGGGTGATTTTGGAGGGCGCGTGGCCCATAGCTCGCGCCCCCAAAACGATTATTGTTTATTATTTAAATGAGGCTTTTGCATGCATCCCGAGGGAGGAATAAGGGGTTTTTATGCAAGCAGAGACAGACACGCAGATCATGGTGATGTTGCATAGTGACCAAAGTGAATTTTCATGTAGACTGAGGTGGTTTTTGCACATAGTTCGAGGTGGTTCAGAATTGGCATGCATCCCGAGGCCATATGGACTGTGCAATCAGGGCAGATTTGGGAATTGTGCCAAGAAGGGCATCTGGAGTCTAGTTTCAGAAATATATCGAGTTTATACTCAAAAGTCTTGATTTTTCGCAAGGATTCCAGATCCAACTTTAGTTTTTGCATTCAGACATATAGATAGAAAAGTGATCACATAATCTTCTAGATACACGGAAAGATATCCATGTTCATACTTAAAAGTCTCAGAATTTCATCTTGTAGCTGTTGTTGAAGTCTGTTACTTTATATGACAGACAGAACTCAAAATTCACTTTGTAAGCATTTGAATACTTAATCTATCGGCCTTCCCATTTGGAAAGTGGCCCGGAGAGGTAGCCAAGAAGTCTGGTGAAATCTGTTACCAATTCTTGTTCTTACATAGTATGCTTACATGTTTATGTGTTGATGAATGTTCTTAAATTTTGCGTTCATAAAGATGGTTAACAATCAAGAAATTCACATGCAAGTAATGGTTAAAGATCAAGTAAACATTTCAGATCATCGACACTCAGATCCAACAAATCAAATCTATACTTCTCCTATGTGCTTCCTCTAGCCACTAGAATCTGATCTAATGGACATCGGATATTTGGGATTGGTGATCCAACAACCACTGTCTCTCCTCCTCCTGAGCTTACGCATCCTCCTGACTTGGAATAATTTCAAAGTGTCAAAGGTTTTGCGAGTCTTGATGACTTTGGGTCTCGTCTTCATTTCTGAGAACACTATTCTTCCTAAGATTCTTGATCTTGCTCTTCTATTTCTTCATTGTTGTTCTTTCCATGCACACTTTATCTGTAAACTTGCCAACATTGTTGTTGTTCTTGCCATCAATGACAAGCACACTTTGTTTGTAAACATGCCATCAATCTCCCCCTTTGGCATTGATGGCAACCCTGAACGGATGCATTGATTTGATTAGACCTCCAACTGTAACATCCACACATTTTATCCCCATTTGACATCAATGTCAAAGAAAACATGCTCCCCCTAAGTTGTTGCAATAATTTTTGGAGGTATCAAATATTCAACCAACACATTCTCCCTCTAACAGGATGGACTATTTTAACTTGATAATAGGGTCACACCCAACTTCTGTTGTAGATACTCAAACTGAGCTTTTGTGAGCGATTTAATAAAGAGATCAACAATTTTATCTTTGGATGGAATATAATGGAAAGAAACCACAGAGTTGGTTACCTATTCCCTCAAGAAGTGATACTTGATGATTATATGCTTGGTTTTGGAGTGAAAGCCAAGATTCTTTGACACACTAATTGCACTCATATTATCACAATGGATTAGGATCGATGCAGTATATTTTACCTCCATGTCTGCAAGTGTCTGAATCATTCACAATACTTGGGTACAGCAAGTGGAAGCTGCAATGTATTCAACTTCTGTATTTGATAAGGAAATGGAACCTTTCTTCTTTCTCAACCATTCTACAAGGGAATCTCCTAAGAAGAATACATCTCCACTTGTTATTTTCCTTTCATCCACACAATTGTCCCAATCAACATCTGAATGGAAATATAGTTGAAAATTATGATTCCTAGGACACCATTGGCCATATTTCATTGTTCCTTTCAAGCATCTGAGTATTCTTTTGACATCTAACAAATGACTTTGTTTAGGTGCAACCTGATACCTTCCTACCATTCCAACAATATGCATTATGTCTGGACAGGATGTTGTGATGTACAATAGGTTGCCTATCATAGACCTATATGAAATCTAATCAACACCAAGTGATTCATCATCCTTTCTTAACTTGCATCTGATGACCATAGGTGTGCTCATAGGGGTAGAATCTTCCATTTGAAACCTTTTCAACATTTCTCTTAGAAATTTATCCTGAGAGAGAAATATTCCTTCAGACCTCTGATTAATTTGTAGACCAAGAAAAAATTATAGTTCTCCTATCATAGACATTTCAAATTTAGACTGCATGGTAGAAGAAAACCATTGTACCAATGAAGCATTATTACTACCAAAGATGATGTCATCTACATAAACCAAGACAATGAGAAAATCATTACCCTATGTTTTGATATATAGATTGTTGTCAATTGTTCCTCTCTTGAACCCTTTGTTTTGAAGATATGTATCCTGTTATCCCCGATTTCATGGGATAACTAGGAGATCATGTCTCGAGGCCCACAGGTCCTAGACATGGAGTACCATGGGATAACTAGGAGATCATGTCTCGAGGCCCACAGGTCCTAGACATGGAGTACCGAGAACAGGATTGACCTGAGCATGGCCCTAGAGGGCCCATCTTTCTTCTTCATCATCAAATATGTCCTGTCAGTAGCAATAACATCCATCACCTTCAACTTAGACCTGCATCAGAGAAGACTCTTGCTCCATGAGTTAATTGGTCCAGGTATCATGGTATGTGTCATGTTTGATCATTATAAATTTCAGATATATGCATCGGATTCCTTACATTTTTGACAACCGCTTGGATTTTACACTAACCCGCTTGACCATGGTTGGGGGGATTAATGGGGTGCCCTAGAAATCTTGTATTCATAGGTTTTAGTTAGCCACCAAGGGGGATTTTGAAGAGCCATCATCCTCTCCCACCATATTATCATTTTACATCTTATCTCTCATTCATCTATCCCATTCCCCTAGTCTGGACATTAGGATGAGCTATTTGTGGGGTTACACTTTATCCAGTGGGAAGAAGGGGCTAAAGGCCCAGGGGGTAAAAGTAGCTGGTAAAAGATAGAAGCCATAGAAAATAAACCCTATAGATGCCTTGCCCAGGGATCCCCGAGAAGGAAATAAAAAGCCTCTCGATAAGAACCAAGAGGGACCTGAAGAAAAATAACAAAAAACAAGACCTAGCCAAGAGGATGGGGGGTCTCATCACGAGCCAACCCATTATGTTCATAGGTACCTAGAAGTATGAAATTTCCATTATCTGGTTACCACGCCAGGGTAGTGACCTTTGGTTGCATGGCCAAGGGAAAGGGGGTCTCATCGTGAGCCAACCTTATCATCTCTGTGAAAGTGCTCGTGGGTAACATTGTCGGCTCTGGTCACCACGCCAATGTTACACATTATTTCCGTCATCCCTATGACCATTAATGGTGTAAACCTATATGTTCCCTTCAGAGGGGTCGGTGGCCTGAGTTCCTGAAGAGAGAAGGGAGAAGAACTTTTCCTGAGAAAAGAAGTTGCATTTTCCCTTGTAAAAACCCTGTAAAAAAGGAAGTTTGCAGGTTGTTATATAGGTAGGGTGCGAGAATTCCTGATTCTCATAGGTTGCACCATAGCTAGGGTGCAATATGTTCACAGGTTTCTCTATAAGCAGGGTGCGAGAATGCCTGCACATGGGAAAAACAAGTGTTTTCTTGAATCTTCTAGAAGGATAAACTTTTATGCTAAGGTGGCATCCGAATGGTTTGGATCTTACCCGCTTTCATGATTTAGTGGGATCATCCTAACCTCCTCACCTTATCCTCTTCAAATTATAAAAGGAGAGGAGTTCTCATGGAGGAAGTTAGCTTTGGTTAGCTTGGAGCTTTGGTTAGCTTGGATATTTGGTCAACTTTGGAGCTTTTGGGATTGTTAGCTTGGTTAGAGTGGCTTTGAGATTGGCTTTGTCAAGATAGATTGTGAGTAGTATCAGATCTATGCTCTCAGAATTATTGGAGTGGAAGTGTGTGGCGAACGAAGGACAATTGGAAGGGATCTTATGACATCAAGGCCATGGTTGTAATCTCTCTTTCACATTTAATATGATACAATAATATGATTCTTTCCTATAAAGCTTGTTGTGTTTTATTGTATGATTCCTTGATCACATACATAAGTTTATATTGAGTTTATGTTATTACTATCACTTTGGTTGGTTGTGTTCTTTTGCAGGTTCATCATTGTATGAGCATTGGAACAGAGCTAGGATGGTGATGGAAAGAGGAAGTGGCGTTTAAATGGTATGTCACCTATCCCTCTTTAGTTAATAAATTCAATATCTAAAACTTAAGAAAAGCGTCATGTTCTGGTGTGTTTTGTTCTAGATCTAGGTGGATCTAAGGAGATCAGTTAGTGTCTACACCTACCGATTAGTCCAATAACAAAACAAAATTTCTAATCACCAGATCATTGAGCTACCTAGCAATCACATTCCAAGGGGACTAATTCCTTTAGAAAGATTGTTCGATGGGAATGACGTGGTAGTGAAGGGTAGAGTTTCAGATGAAGATGTTGATACAGCCGAGTGAAACATTGGCACACCGGAGGAGCCTAAGTATGTCAAGCTGTCAAGGATTTTGACCACAGAACAAAGGGAAAAATATACTGAGTTGCTGAGAGAATTTGCTGATGTGTTTGCATGGACCTACGAAGATCTCAAGACGTATGAAGGAAGGGGATAAACCATTCAGACAGAAGCTAAGACCGATAAATCCCATGTTGTTTCCTATCATGGAGAAAGAAGTGAAGAAGATGTTAGAAGCCCAGATCATCGTTCCCTTGAGATATTCCAAATGGGTGGTCAATTTGGTTCTGGTCAGAAAGAAGAGTGGAGAAAT
Organism: Picea sitchensis; assembly: GCA_010110895.2. Taxonomy (NCBI): domain Eukaryota; kingdom Viridiplantae; phylum Streptophyta; class Pinopsida; order Pinales; family Pinaceae; genus Picea; species Picea sitchensis. Next base: position 31,227 of record SNQJ01S0138696.1, on the reverse strand, counting down.
CAGGCTTTGTGTCGATTTCAGGAACCTGAACAGGAGCTCAAAGAAAGACAATTATCCCCTACCCAACATGAAACACATATTACAGAGGGTAACTGGAGCATCTAGGATCTCCATGATTGATGGTTTCTCTGGCTATAATCAAATATCAGTCATGCCCGAGGACAGAGAAAAAATGGCCTTTACCACTCCTTGGGGCACGTTCATGTACGCCAAAATGCCTTTTGGGTTAATGAATGCAGGATCCACATTTAAGCGAGCCATGGACATAGCCTTTATCGGAGAAAAAGATTGGTTTGTGGTGATCTATCTGGATGACATCACAGTCTTCTCGAGGTCTAACAAAGAGCACTGTTATCACCTGAGGAAAGTCTTCTCAAAGTGTCGGAGGTTTGGCCTTTCCCTAAACCCCAATAAATATTTGTTTGCTATGAAAGAGGGGAAGCTATTAGGCCATATAGTATCACCAGAAGGAGTGAGGATTCATCCTAGTAGAGTGGAGGCAATTCAGACCCTGTCACTTCCCAGGTCAAAGAAGGAAGTTCAGGCCTTTTTGGGGAAGATTAATTTTCTGAGGAGATTCGTCTCGAATTTCGCTGAGCTGGTGAAAGACATCACATCCATGCTCAAGAAGGGAAATGAAGTGAAATGGACCATTGAACCTAGGGAATCTTTCATCCAAATAAAAAGAGCACTGACTGAGGCACCTATGATAATCAGTCCTGTCTATTCCAAAGATTTCCTAATCTTCTCTTTCGCCTCTTTTGATATAGTAGCAGCGATCTTGTTGCAGAGAAATGAAGAAGGGCAAGAGAAACCCATTGCCTTTTTCAGCAAGGGATTAAGAGATGAGGAGGTCAAGTATGAAATCATGGAGAAGCAGGCCTATGCTTTAGTGAAATCTCTCAAAGCTTTCAGAGTCTACGTCTTGCACTCAAAAGTGACCGCATACGTTCCTTCAACCTCTGTGAAGGACATCCTTATCCAACCCGACATTGACGGGAAGAGAAGTAAATGGATAGCCAAGATCCTGGAATTTGACTTGAAGATAAGGCCTACCAGATTGATCAAGGGTCAAGGCTAGCCAAGCTGTTGGCTGAAGCTAATCCCAAATCTTTGGGGATGGATTTCACCAATGAACAATCAAGAAATCAACAGAATCAGTTGTTTGATGTAGGCCCTCAAACAAAACCCTTGTTGGCTCAATGTCCTTGGTATAAGGATGTCATATATTTTTTGCAGGAGTTGTGGCCCCCAGATGGCCTGCAAAGAAACAAAGCAAGAGCTCTGAAGCTCAAGGGAGTCAGGTACTTCCTTATCGATCAAATTTTATATTGGAAATACCCCCTGGGGGTGCTTTTAAAATGCATGGACCCACTAGAGGCCGACATGATCATGGTCGAATTTCACAGTGGCCTATGTGGAGGGCACCATTCCTGGAAGACCACAACCCACAAAATTCTCAGAGTTGGGTACTACTGGCCCACCTTGTTTGTTGATGTCCATAGAGGAGTTAGAGCCTGTATCTCATGCCAAAGATTTTCAGGAAAGCAGCAGCTCAAGTCTCTGCCTTTACAACCTGTAGTTGTTTAGGGACCTTTCCAACAATGGGGCCTAGATTTTATTGGAGAAATCCACCCCGCTTCCAGTGGACAACATAGATGGATCTTGACTGCCACGAATTTCTTTACTAAGTGGATTGAAGCTATCCCCACCAGGAGTACTTCCCACAAGGTAATCATTGGTTTCCTAGAAGACCTCGTCGTGAGGTTTGGCTGCCCAAGAAAAATTGTTACTGATAACGCAGCCTCTTTCAAGGCTGAGTCATTAGTCAAGTTCTGTGAACAATTTAGGATCACGTTGATTCAATCCACCCCATACTATCCCCAGGGCAATGGTTTAGCGGAGTCCTCCAACAAAAGCCTGATAGGAATCATCAAAATATTATTGGAGGACAACAAAAGGGCATGGAACTCGAAACTGAAATTTTCTCTATGGGCCGATTGGGTGACCAAAAAAATATCTATAGGCATCTCCCCTTTCCAGTTAGTTTACGGGGCAGAGGTTGTATTCCCTTCTCAGCTGGCTATACCTGTAGCGAAATTCTTCTAGGATTATCAAGAAGAGCCCAATGACATGATCGGAATAATTCATCAACTGGTGGAAGTCTAGCAGGTCAGAGAGCAGGTGATGATCAGATCTCAGGACCACCAACAAAGGATCAAGCAAGTTTTTGATAAGAAATCCAAGAAGGAGGAGTTCTAGGTAGGAGACCTGGTACTGAAATGGGATGCTCCTAAACAAGACAAGGGCAAGAACGACAAATTTGAATCCCTGTGGATAGGGCCCTTCAAAATCTCAAAGGTTTTCTCAAATAACACATATCGGCTACAGGATTTGGAGGGTGAAGAAGTTTTCAACAGCCCAGTAAATGGGCATTTTCTTAAAAAGTGTTTTTTCTGAGCCTTCTGTGGCTCCTGTGTTTTGTAAATATTGTCTTTTCTGTTCTTCGATTTTACTTTTATTGTTTTGGCTTAGTAAATGACTCCATAGCCCAACAACAAGGCACTGGAACTACAAAATGAGTCCTTAGAGCATCACAAGGATGACTCTATCCCCCATGGAGCCTAATGTTAGTAACATTTTTCATCCAAGGCACAAGAGTATTCAGGATTGCAAATGGCGTGAGGAGCGTTGGGCGCAAATCATAGAAGAAATCTATTTCGGGTTTAAATCAAGTGAGTGGGTACTTCATTCTTCTATGGCAAGAATTCATCGACAGAGTAGAGTAGCGATTGATGGGTTGTTGTAGCTAGTCGAGTCGCGCTAAGTATGGCGCAAAAGGGTTTTGAAGGGGAGTAAATCGCGATCAGTACAAGTGCAGTAGTTATTTCTCGAACTCGGGGTTCATAAGTTCGAAGGGAGGACTGTGTCTTTTAGTTGCGCGAGATTGCGAGTTACGAAAAGTGCCCAGAGGAGGTCAACCTTGGCTAACCATCGCGTCTCGGGACTTCGTGAGGGGAGAATGCCAAAGTTCGATACTCCATCTCATGAAGCCACGAGTGGTGAGAGGCGCTAGTACTTGTGCTCTAGCTGATGGTTACATGCAGAGAGCGCTGACCAGAAAGGGGGCCCGACCCGTATCGCCATCTCGAGGATCAGGAGTTTAGAAAAGGGAGCCGAGGGTCTTTGACCCATGAAATCGTGAATCGCAAAATGGAAATAACTTTTAAAGTTGGGCCCACAGTATCGGGGGGGAAGTCTCAGCCATCCATTTGAAGCAGACACCTGGTGCACGATTAGGCTCCCCGCCTTTCGCCCATCGCGGTTTCGAAGCGCAAAATGAAGCTCCATCATATCCCGATACGTGAAGTGCTGGGAGCATCTAGGACTCCAACCCACAATATCACTGAGTGAGTTCAAGACCATCGGATCTCAGAGGGATGTGTGGCACCAGATGAAGCCATCTTGGCATTTCTCCCATCGCAATTTCAAAAATAGGGATTAGCTCCTTCCCATTCGTGAACGCTGAAAGTTCCTTGGGGACAAGCACATGATCAAAGCCCATGGTCACTTGGGGAAATAAAGGAGCCGAATTCATTGGGGCTAGTCATCGAAAGGATCATCACGATTCCAGGTGCCATCGGATACAATTTCGCTCCTGGTTTCTGCTTGGAGTAAATGAAGGCAAAGAGAGGTGGTTGAAACCTCTCCTCAGTCATTAAGTGCGAAGTATGGAGGGCCTGGTGAGTGGTCTTCTCGAGAGGGTCTTGTGTACTCATTTTTCTGGAGAATCCATGCCAAATTCCTCAGCTAGATAGAGAAGTCTGTGCATGCCAGCCCGACACTTAATGGCTCAGCTACTCTCCCCTTACAGGAGTCATGCGCAGTTAAGGCAGCGTCTGACAGGGATTATCCGTCCGAATTCTGTTGAAGGGATACCACGCCTTGGATGGTTGAACATGCCTCTGTTAGGTGAATTTTCTTGAGTATATAGACTCAGTCTTGGTATTTTGTAATCTATCGATGGTAGAGCAAAGCTCCCGACTGTAAAGTTTTAACAGATACTCTAGTTCTCTGGTTATGCATCCGTATGTAAGATTTCTTGTTTAATGAAAGAGAGTTTCCTTATTCCATCTAGTCCTCATATCATACCGAGGGAGTTCATGATTGACTGATTCACATGAGCTATTGAAGTTGTGTTATGATAAAGGATTTGTTGTGGAACTATTGGATTCTCTGGTTTTATGTGTTTGAATGTAAGAAGATCTTGTGTTTAAATGTCTTCTTCCATAGTCTGTTAGGAACCTGATGTTTACGACAGACCTTTGCACCTCTCTTACACAAGTCTTCCCCCTACTCGCCCTTAATACAACTCATTGTCTGAAGTTATCCAAGACCTCACTTTCCCATGCATGTCTGGCCTAGTGTCGGAGTTAGAACCACGTCTTTTGAGTTAACCTCCATTTGATCACCCCATTAAACAAATTGTGACACAAACTGATGGGCATTGGGATTTTCTCCTGCTGCAATCCAAAGGTGACTTCTGACGCTAACAGATGAGTTTTAATATTTTGGGACATGGTGCATCTGGGAATGATAAATTTTTTCTCCTTCTCATAACATAGCTTTCATCGAAATGAAAAGATTGCATATTCATCTCTTTGCATAATTTTTGAGTCGGTCGAAACACCATATTATCCATGCCATTTTCCTATTGAGTAACAATAGCCATAAAATAAAGTGCTTATTAAAATTGATTATACATTTTTATCTTTTCTGGTAGCAAACCTACATTAGATTAATCGTAGGGATTTGGAATAGGTGTGAAAGATGACTTTCCAAAGCTACAAACAAACATAGTATCTTGTGATAGGGACAATTAAATCCACTTACTACATTTTGTCCTGGGAAGCCCTTATAACACAAGGGTCAATCACGAGGTCGCATTGAGACTAGCAGAGTTACTCACCCTGCTTTGTTGGTCTTGGTGTAGATATTACGTGTATTATGGGGGTCACTTGAGTGGTATACCCACAATGGTGAGTGGAAGCCTTTCAAGTTGATTTCGGGCTAGATACCCTACCCTTGCACGTGGATTGGACTATCGACTATTTCCTCAGGCATCACTGTAATGATTGGTAACCTTAGTGGCCTTTCTCTCTAGGTTCTTTACATAAGGTGACTGTGGAGGGGAAAGTCGTCACGGTACCTGGAATCGACGTTGGCCAAACTCACTCGGGCTCCTTGGAGGGTATACCCACGATTATGTGTGGGATCTTGCACCAAGGTGTAAGTCTGTTAAGCAGGTCGTCAATGTAACTTTTCCACCCGCTCTATCTCAACCCCTTCTTACTTTGTTCCTGCGACGTTGGATTTCATCACCAACTAGTGTGCTCATTGTAAGAAGGTTTTGTTTGTTTGCTTTCTTCCTGGATTTTTAGCGTGTGCTGTTTGTTTTCCCTAGCATACTCTAGGTTGGATTTCTTTAATGGCGTCAGTTCCCGGAATAACCAATGAAGGAACCCCTGCTCCAGGGGAACCTTTTTTTTTTCCTTCTTATGGAAACATTGGTCCTCCTCACATCGCTACTTTGAGCCTTCCAAGTCTCACGATTGGATTTCCGGTGTGGTTGTTTTCCACTTAGGTAATCCCGAATACAGTAAGTGCTTTGGTCATAATAACTTCCCCCCACGAGCATCAACCTCATGTTGATCCTTCACCTTCTTCACCAGTAAGGTCTTCTTTGCCTTCTTTGCTTGCAAGGTTGCCTTTCATTTCATCTTCTTCGTCGGGTGAAAGTTCTGAAGCTAGTAACCCGGTGAATAAGAAGAAGAAGAAAAGGAA
>SNQJ01S0138696.1:0-17357 GCA_010110895.2 Picea sitchensis | reverse complement strand
CTTTCAAGCTTAAAAATGAACCCAAAAGAAAAAGTTAAAGATTTTAATCAAAGATTCTTAACGCTTAAAAATCGAATCCCTGCAGATTCTATGCCTGTTGAGAGTCTTGTAATAGCATACTACACTAAAGCTCTACATCAAAGTATAGCTAGTTGGGTTAAACGATCTAAAAAGGCCACGTTGTTAGAAGCCTTCGAGGAGGCTACTCATATTGAAAAATACATACTTAGTCTTAAGGACTCTTCTAGCAACGAAACTGAGACTGTTTATTCTTCCAAAAAGAAGATTGAAATCCTCCCCAGACCCGCACAAAGAAAAACACAACCTGAAAACTATGATTTGGAAAATTTAACTAAAGTTGTTTAAAAATTGTTGAATCAAGTTATAGACTTAAAAAGGTCAACTGAAGAAGCTTCCTCGAGTAAAGGAACCTACAAAACTCCTTTCCGAAAGCCTTTTCCTACCAACTGGCCTAATCCAAACCCCGAAGGCTTGAACCTAGAAAGTTTGCAATGTGCCCTTCAAACAATTCTAGAAGCCCAAGATAACTTGATGCCTCCCGAGATCCCTCAGGAGGAAGTCGAATAGGAAACAGTTCAAGAAGAAGAGTCTTCTCCAAACATTTTTGGACACTTCTCGGACAACATCTTTCAAGCTAACTTCGAGATTGTTCACCCTTATAACACTAGGAGCAAGACAACAAACAAGCCTTCTATCGAGAACACTACAACTTCACCTCCAAAGCCATCTATATCAGTAGAAACTAAACAGATTAATGTCAGCCCTAACATAGATTATGATGTTGTTGAAGATCATAAAAAATTAAGGGCTAACATTTCTATTTATGAGTTGTTGAAGTTTCCATTTTTGTTACAAAAAATGTTGCAAAATATTTCAGAAAACGACAAGAATGGTAATTTAATAGGTAACAAGGTTATGCAAAGAAAAGTTCCATAGAAGACTTCCACTAAAAATAATCCTAATCCTCAAGATAAAGGAAGCCTTCCTGTAGTTCCTGTAAATAATGTAAATAATGTAAATAATGTAGATAAAGTAGCATTAGAAATTGCGAGTAAAAAACCACAAGCTGCGACTCTTAGTACTCGCAAGAATGTACCTCCTTTTCTTTTAACTTTCAAAATTTTCAATAGAAATGTGCATAATTGTATGGTTGACTCAGGAGTGTCATCTAATGTGATGCCTTGGTCTGTCTTCCAGAAGATTAACGCTGAAGTGGAACCATCTACTTTGAAAATCATACAACTTGATCGGACAAATGTTAAAGTTATAGGCGAACTAAAAAATGTATTGATTAGATTATCGTCTAACCCAAAGGTTCATCAAGTTATTGATATAATCGTTGTGGATATTCCAGAAGCGTATGGTCTGTTTTTTAGGGACTGGTAGAAGCAGCTACATGGTTACTTCGCAACAAACTGGTCTCACTTATGGCTTCCAAAGAACGGTAAGCCTAACAAGATCAGAGTGAATCGCGAACGTTACCTAAAGTTCACGGTTACAGATTTGAACGATCCTAACGAACCATATACACCTCCTGCTGATTCACCTGAAGTCCAAGGGATGGACACCTTCTTTGGAAATTTCATGGCTGAGGTTTCACCTATCAACAATCCAAAACAACAGTCTGAGATCGTAGCATACATGCAACCAACAGCTTCTATGCAACAGTCCCATGCGCCCGATGGAAACCAAATTTGGTCTCTATATTTCGACGGTTCCAAGTCTAAAGAAGGAGCTGGTGCAGGCTACATCATTATCAATCCGGCAGGTAACAAGACATTAATGGCTTGTAGACTAGAATTTGAATGTACTAACAATACTGCAGAATATGAGGCTTTATTGCAAGGTCTCAGAAAATCTCTGGCAAAACCTAGTTGTATTTGGTGACTCTGAAATAGTGGTTAGGCAGGTAAGAGATTCTATACACTGTCTTTCCCCGCATCTCAAAAGTTACCAGTCTGAGGTATGGAGTCTTATGAATAAATTTTCTTCTTTCAATATAAATTCCATTCCTAGATTAAATAATGATGAAGTAGATTTACTAGCTAATGTAGCTTCTAAAATTCTTCTTGCAGAAGGCTTATCCCCAAACACATTCTCCATCGAGCTATTGTTTCGACCATCTGTTCCTGACAATATCACAAACTGGATAATATTTGAGGATGATCAGCAAATCATTAACTTTCTGCACATGGAAGAAACCTTTCAAGGCGCAGTGATAGATGAACGCACGCACGACGACAATTTGCACGATTTTACGGTAATACCTAATCCGAAATCTCCTGAAGCTCTATCGGACATGGTAAATTTCATACCCAAATCCATAGTTAGATTAGAAAAGTTTTATGATTTTCAAGATGAATTTAAAAAGACGGTCAATTGAAAAACTAATAGTTCCTCGTTGTCTTATGAAAAAGTGAATTTAGGAACTAGTGAAAATCCTCAGTGTATTAATCTAGGCTTGGGATGTTCTAGACAAGAAAAAACTTCTTTTGTTAAATTATTCAAAGAATTTAAGGATGTCTTTGCATGGACATACGATGATCTTAAAACGTTCGATCCTAATATCATACAACATGTCATCCCAATGAATCCCCAAACCTTACCCTTCCAACAGAAACTGAGGAAAATGCACCCTAAACTAGAACCGACCGTTCAAAAAGAATTGAATAAACTCCTAATTGCTAAAATAATTTTTCATGTTAGACACACTCAATGGGTGTCCAACCTTGTCCCAGTTCGGAAGAAAAATGGGGAAATTCGAATTTGCGTTGATTTTTGAAACCTCAACAAAGCGTCTGACAAAGACAATTATCCTGTCCCACCCATGGAATAGATCCTGCAACAGGTATCTGGTTTCGAGAGGCTATCTTTATTGGATGGTTTCTCCAGATACAACCAAGTCTTGATGTCACCGCCAGACCAACTCAAAACCACCTTCTGTACCTCGTGGGGCATTTATGCTTATCACAAAATGCCCTTTGGATTGATTAATGCTGGTGCTACCTTTCAGAGAGAAATGGACATTGCTTTTCGAGGCTTAATCAATCACTCTGTGTTAGTTTACATAGATGATGTGACCATTTATTCTAAAAACAAAGACGATCATCTAGCTCACTTACGAGTCATTCTGCTACGATGTCGTAAATATGACATCTCCTGGAACCCCAAAAAGTCCATCTTTGCAGTAGAACAGGGTAAATTACTAGGATTCGTTGTGTCTAGTGATGGGATGATTATTGACCCCGAGAGGACTCAAGTCATCGCTAAACTTTCCCCTCCTACATCCAAAACATCCATGTATTCTTTCCTAGGCCAGATTAACTTCATGAGAAGATTTGTCCCCAGCTTCTTTGAAATGGTCAGGCCTCTCTAGAAATTGATTAAGAAAGACACCCAGTACCACTGGGGACCCATAGAAAATCAAGCTTTTATTGCCATAAAGAAGGCCATAATAGACACTTCGTCTCTCATGAGCCCTGATTTCTCTCAAGACTTTACACTCTATACTTTTGCCTCTGACCGTTCCTATGCCACAGTCCTAACTCAAAAGAATTCTGAGAACAACGAAGTACCCATCGCCTTTATGAGCTCTTCTTTCAAAGGTGTTGAACTTAACTACCTAGCGGTCGATCGACAAGCCTACGTTGTTTTCAAAGAAGTTAAGCACTTTCGGTCCTATCTTTTGAAGTCAAGGACTAAGGTCATTGTCCCCTACTCTGTCATAAGGAACTTGTTAGTGCAAAAGGAGTTAGGAGAGAAGAGAGCCAACTGGGTCACCTCCTTGCAGGAGTATGACTTAGAAATCACCCCAGCTCAGATTGTGAGAGGCCAAGGGTTGTGTAAATTGGTTGTTGATTTAGAAATAGGACAGCAAGACGATAGTGATACGTCAAACCTAGAACAACGCGATCAAAGTTTGATTTGTTGTGCACAAAACCTCGTAAGTCCTTGGTACGACGATATTAGATTCTGTCTTGAACATGGATCATCACCTCCTCACCTTGACCCCACCAAAATAAGAGCGTTGAGACTAAATTCTGCCTCCTTTCATCTAATTAACTTTATACTGTTTTGTCATAATTTTAACGGCGTACTGATGCGCTGTCTCGAAAAAGACGAAGCAGAAAAAGTCTTGCTTGAGTTGCATGCAGGAGAAGCTGGTGGTCACTTCGGTGGAAACACTACTTCTCATAAGGTTTTAAGAGTCGGTTACTACTAGCCCACACTTTTTATGGATGCCCATGCCTTGTGTTGTAAATGTATCATCTGTCAGAAAGCATCAGGGCGGTTGCAAAAACCAGCCTTTCCCTTGCAACCCATTTCAGTAGATTCTCCTTTCCAGCAATGGGGCCTTGATATCATAGGTCCTGTTAACCCTCCATCCTCGCAACAACACAAGTATATTGTGACATCCATAGACTACTTTACACGATGGTTTGAAGCTGCTGCGCTAAGAACTGTTAACACCAGTCAGGTAATCGCTTTTCTAAACTCGAATATCATCACTTGTTTCGATATCCCTGATTTCCTAGTCTTTGACAATGCTTCATACTTTTCTTCTCTTGATATGAGAGAGTTTTCTTTGGAGAAAGGAATAAATTTGAAGTATTTTGCTAGTTACTACCCCCAAGGCAACGGATTAGCAGAATCAACAAACAAGAACTTGATCAAAATTATCAAGAGAACCGTGGCTGAAAATCACAAGAATTGGCACAATGCACTGTTGAACACACTGTGGGATGATAGGGTAACACCCAAAGACGCTATAGGTAACTCCCCCTTTTTCCTCGTTTATGGAAGAGAAGCCATTCTGCCACCTCACATTCTTCTTCCTTCACTTCAGTTATCACAAAAAGTCCAAGAAGAAGATTGTCCCCCCCTAGAAAGATGAATTAATGCTTTGATGAAGTTAGAAGAAGTAAGAGCCCAAGCTAAGTGTAAGTTAGACCAACATCAACAATTGATTAAAAGCTGGTTCGATTCTAATTCTACTTCTGATAGAAATTTTGAAGTAGGCGATCTCGTCTTGAAGTGGGACAAACCACACGAAGGAAAGGGTGAGCACACCAAATTTCAAAACTTATGGCTTGGGCCATTTCTAATTACTGAAAAGTTGGGTCCTAGTTCCTTTCGATTGCAGAATCTTGAAGGGCATCTTGACACCTATCCGGTGAATGGACAAGCCCTGAAGAGGTACTTTTCCTGATAACTACCCTTGTATATTATGTAAATATTTCATTTTTGTTTGCACTTTCTTTTGCTTTCAGTTTTCAATTTTTGATTTGAATTTATCAATTTGTGTTCTTTGAAACAATATACATACCTGTACACTGAGCTATTCAGACAAAGACGATAGAAAAATTTCTTCGCTGAAATAACTTCTGAAGATTTGTACAAACATCAATGATATATCTCTGAAACTAATATCTATGTTGGAAACTTTTGTTGTTTGAAAGAAGTTTACTGATTTCAATCTCTGAGCAAAGTTTGTCATGATCATCTATTATCTTTTTACGCTGTCCCTTTTCCAAAAAGGAATGACTCAAAAGATGTCTCCCTGTCATAGGAAGTCGTTTTTATAAAAAATCTCTGGAACTGAATAAAGGACGATGCTAAAAAATTATGATGAGGTCTAAAAAATATATGTTAAAATATCAAAATTTTCAGCGTCACCCCGCTCAGCCATGTATCTTCAAAAGAAAAACAAAATAAAATTATGAATAAGAGTTATGGGAAGTGCTTGTAAACCCGCCGGGATACTGAACAGGTCTGCTGGCAGCGGGTAAATGCATGCATGGCGCCAAGACAACTTCGTCGGGGTACTGAACAGGGCCGCTGGCAGTGAAGCAATGTCAGGTACATGAAAATCTGCAAAAAAATATAAGAAACCTCTTTAATGTCCTTTATTCTGATCCAGAACTTCTTGACAGGATACAGATGTCAGAGTGGGTTAAATGGCAACCCTGTCGAGGCTATGGACACCTGCTGGCAGCAGTGGCCATGCCAACAGTATCGAAGATTTTATTTTTAATATCATGACTTGCTGACCTTAAGACTGTTATTAGTTTCCATCTTTTAAAACACTGCTGGAAACAATGATTAATGATGATGTTAGTACGATTTTCTGGTTGTTATTTTTGAGTTGAAATTTTCTTGGCTATCCTAATCTGAATTTGTTACTTTTGCAAAGATAACTTCTTCTTCCAGTGTGTCGCCATTGTTGGCAACCAATTCACCTTTTTCTACTATCCTATAAGCTGCCTACACCTATGTCTTGCGAACGTCAAGTTTTTCGTCGCATTTTTCAAATAGACGACATTTTCATTTCTTGCGACATTGACACTTTTGTCTTCGCTAAGTTTTCACGACTGTAAGCGTGAAAACCTCTCCTTTCAAAGTTGTTTTTTGATCATTATCTGAACTGTGGTTATTTATTTTGTCATTTGCACTTACCTTTTATTGATTGTCACACGATTGGCAATATCCTTTGATCAGTTCTTATACTTAGATTGATTATATGACTTGATTTTTTTTAGTTTGTAAGACATTGAGCATTTGGATTTGCATTTTATGACTTGCATAATCTTTGATTCTATGAAATGCATAAGGGTTTTGATTAAGTTTTTATGTGTATGATAGGATCCTTATGTTAATCTTTTATATTTGTTTGGCTTGTCAGCTATTTGGCACCTTGGTTAAACTTATGAATCAATACATTAGCGCATATTTGATTTTGGGTGTTGATTTGTATGTTGGGTGTTTAAACACTATGGCATAGTGTTAGTGCGTATTGGTATGCACATTGAATTTGATTAGTTGTACACCTGACCTAATGGATGATCCACTATTATGAATTGAACAGCTATATCGGCGGTTGTACTTTGACCATAATTGCTTTGCATGGCAGTGAATAACTCCACCACCTTCGCATGCTTGCGTTAATGCTTACCCCTTTTGGCTCGATTCATTGTTGTTGGTTCGTATAGCTCTGTTACTGTGTGTTCGAACCCTTCCCTTACCATGCATTCAACTCCATGGCACCAGTCATGCGAGTTGAACCCAATGGCAAACAGGCGCTGTTGATGTTTGATAATGCCCGCCAAGATTTGGCAGACAGTGGGTGGCTTACCTTCGTGGAACGTTTCGATGGCTTTAACCTTTGCGTTGTTCGACAGTTTTCCACGACCTTTGATGGCTGTGGAGCCAAAGTCGACGATATACAATTGGAAATTGATGAACAATTTATCAGTCTTGCTACGGGTTTGCCTGTCACTGGACAACGATGGTCCAAGAATTGCAAAGTTGAGGAGGTCCCATGGACACTGCTCTTCCAGACACGCAAAATCACCTCCTGTGATAGAGGTATGCCCTTGACCATGCTTAAAAAACATTGGCACAATTTATTAATGATAATCAAACAGTTTATCACCTGTGAGGGTCGATACGGGTTTGTTTTCCTACACCACCTGTGTTTGCTTATGGTTTTTATGGGTTATCATCTCAATATTCCCTATTATTTGCATAGAATCCTGTTTAAAATGTCGAAGAAGTACAAAAGAAACCAGGTTGATAGTAGCCTTTTTCATTATGGGCCGGTGAAGCTTATTGTTGTCTGTCATTTGACTTTGCACAAAGATAGTTGGAGCAATTTCGTTGCTCGGAATGGTTTCGAAGATCCAAACCCTACACAAGTTGACAAACCTATGGTGAGTGAGGTCAAGGTTGTACCCCCAGTGGCCTACCATATCCTATTGCCTAAACCCTCGGACGACCCTCCTATCGACTTACCCCACGCTGTGACTAAGAGTGTTGAGACTGTTAAACCTGTGAGCAAAAAGCCCAAGGCCCACCTCACTACAAACGCCAAAAGGAAAAAGAATGCACGTTTGATTTCACGGATGGCACAAAACAAGATGAAACCCCTTGTCGAGCCAAACCGTATCGTGTTGAGTGAGGACTCTGATTTGGAGGTGGAGCGTTTCTTGGCTAGCGAATACCCCTATTCGCAAGGTTTGTGTGTCGAACCCTCGTATGACTTTGTGTCAAACCTACCCCTCTGCCTAAAGGACGACCCTAACTACCCAGGCATTAAGTTTCCTTGTGAAACCCTTGGTCATTTTCCCAAGCCCCCTCCTGCTCTGTCTAAACCTACAGTATCACCCTGTGATCAATGCAATTCATGGTTGGAGCAGTATTATAATGATGTCCCAATACTCCAGTCAAAGATTCAGTCACTAGAGGACCAAATTGCAGCCCTGACCAGTCAAAAGGCCAAGCTACAAGTGACAGATAAGAAACAAAAGATGACCGGATCCATCTTGTTTAAAAATGTGGAATCAGCCATGGCTGTTGTTAATTCCAAGATGGTATAATTGAGTAGCCTCGTCGCTACACAGGTATGGAAAATTTCATTTCATTGTGTAAATAATCTAGGTTGATATAATGTTTGCGATTTAGTTTTTAAATAGCTCTGTTCACATCATTGAATGGCTCTGTTATATTACGTTTATTCTATATATAGCTTTGCTTTGAATAGAAACAAATTTTGATTCGATATACGATTTGATTATTCCCAGTTTAGAAATCATTAGATTTCGATTGGATTTGAGTGGTATGTTTTGAGATTTGATTGACTAGTTTATAAAATTAATGGTTTACCTCCAAATGAATTGGTTTGTATCACGCTCAGATTTGATTTGGTTATGATCCTTGTGCTATAAACGGTTTGATTAAGTTTGATTGTTACGATCTTGCCCGGATTTGATTTCATTATCATTGGTATGATATAACTGGTAAATGTTTTAGGAGGATACCTGTTACGATGATGTTCTATATTTGATTGATTCCAAGTTAATTGACTCTGTTTCTTTGATGAAAACAATACGCTCAAATGACATCCGTGCTCAAATTGTGAAATGAATCGGTCAAACTCTGTTACGATTCGTTGGATTAAAATGATTGTGATCAAAATTAATCGATCCTGTCTGTTGACTGTGCAAGAATCAATAATCAAAATCTATGACAAATTATGTTTGAACCTGTTACGTTTTGGTTATGTGTCGGTTATGGTTTGAATTCATTCACAGACTAAATCTTTTTTATTTACAGTTATCATGATCATCCTATTCAATGCAAGTATAACAAAGTGTTTTCTATTTGTTATGTTTTCGATTGAATATCAAAACGATCTCATTCGATTTGTTGAGACATGATTATGATGTTGTTACATAAGATTTCATTTACCCGACTTGTAACAATAATTGAAACAAAGTAGTTCTTTCTTTGCATTCAATTAAATGATTTGAATCTTGTTTCTATATCATTACAACTATAACAAGTGGAAAATGGTTTTGTTGGATTAGATCCTATCAAATACGATATGATTCGTTATCAGTTTCAATTGGATATGGAACAGTCTTGTTACTGTTCGATTATGAAAGACCTGATTTTATAGTAACAGAAGAACAAAGTATTCCTATCTCTGTGTTCGGTTGAATCAATTTTGATCCTGTTTAATGTTGACTGACAAAATCATTTGAATATTAAGTGATTCGTTTTAAAATGATTATTGGAAGATAATTGGATTTAATTCTTTTAAAAGATTTGATTTGATTTTTATTTTGATTCTGTATATTATTTTAGACTAGCTACATAATCAGATGATTCTGTAGCTAAGTCTGTGGAATCAGATTTTTATTGTTTTGCTCATAAGATATATCTCTAACTTATTATTTTTGGTCCATTTCAGGTGAATTCAAAATTGCATTGGATTGGATGGACAGTTTAGAGGATATTTGAAATATTTTGTTTCATTTTAGTTCCTAGTTTAGTTGATTTTGGGATATCTTCCCAGTTTATGTAAACTGTTTGATACTATCCACAGGGAGGTTTTACCCTGTGGAAAGACTTATAAATACCTATCATTTTTGTAATAAGATCATCCTCATTCATGGGAGAACAAGGATATGGAATTTTAATACAGACTGAGACATAATTTGATATTCTGCTACAACTTTAGCTTTTCATAATATCAATATTTTGTTTCATGTTTATGTGTATCTATTTGTATTTGGTTAATGACTACTTTAGCTATCTTAGCCTTTTGAAAATGATATAATTTAATAAATATAATCCATATATGATTTCTTCCAAGTGTGTAAAAAACATAGAAATTGCTTAATTCAGTTTGTGAATGGAAGATTTCTCTTCTTCATAAGTTGAATTATTAAGTATAAGTTTTTGCATAACAGGTTTCCCTTATTGCAGAGATTTATAAATCATATAATTGTTATGATTTTTTATGTCTTGTTTGTCCTGTAAACAACTCAAAGAGAAGTGCAGCCTATCATTTACGAGAATCTTTTGGATTATCCGGTGCGAGTTTCCTTCCTCCGACCAGCTTTGAAGTCATCATACACAGGACAAATCTGGAGCATTTCCGGGTCAGTTTCTTATTTATTCGTTTAGTGTATTTGTTAGTATTTAGTTAGATATATGTGTAGTTAGTATATTAGATCGTTTAATTTCAGTGAGTTCTATCATAAAAATCAAAAAAATATCTCTAGTTGTCTTGGGGCAGAAAGCAAATGAGTTTTACAGGTTTTATTTAAATCTGCCAGTTGTAGATATTGTATATTTGTGAATAAGTTATAGTGCAATAACTAGTTAAATATCTAATTAGTAGAGTTAGTATAGTAGTAATTAGTAGATTGTGTATATATAGTTAATTAGAGTAGTTTAGTTTGTTTTATTTAGTTTTAGTTAGTTTGTTTTATTTAGTTAGTTTAGTTTGTTTAGTTTTAGTTAGATTAGTTAGTTTAGATTAGTTTTTCTCTTTGGTTTTCCTAGGACCTTAGATCGGCTAACGGAGCCACTAAACCCGTCAGGGTGGCTCATTCCAAACGACTTGGGTTATTAGACAGCCCCAGACTGGTTCCACTCTCTCAGTTGACGGACAGTCGATTTCGCCTGCCAACAGAACCCTAAGAAGGAGTGGTTATGTCCCATCACGGGTCTGTCAATGTTTGTTTAACAAGTCCAGAGATCGAAAACGTGAAGGTTTTTCAAGATTATAGAGTTTGGAAAAACACTTAAAAGAGAACTCTCTCAGTTTCTTTTTCATAATATAGTCTGGATGAGACCAAAAAAGAGAGAAATTATCGCTCGCTGGATGCGTACTTCAAATACTTTATTGAGCGTGAAAATAGCAAGGTCGCTCGGCGATCTTTTCATGTTTAGAGAGTCTGAAAAGAGCTTAAAGAGGACTCCAGGGGGGTTCCTTTTTCGTATAACCTTGTTGAGGTCGAAAAAGTGATAAAACTATGCTCGATCACGTTCGCATATATTTACGAGTGTACGAACGGAAAAAAAACGATGCTCGAGGTTTTATGTAAAAACCCTAAAAACAATCGAAAACACGCCATAACGAAGAAAAATATGTCCATACCCTTGCATGTAATCATCAATGTTATCACGCCTAGAAGTCATTACACTCATCCTAATATTAGGGATTAGGTTTAATCAATAAATAAACATAAAAACCCAAAATGACATATTAAAAAGTAAATTAAAAGAGTAAATAATCATTTTTACCATGTCATTTCACATTTCCACTATTGAGCTCCAAAACCCCCCTTTTACCCTCTGAATTTGGCATCGATTTGTGGGAGCTACAAAAGACCATTCAATGAGCCGTCTATGACATTAAGGTAGGCCATTCATCCTTGACATTTTCATGGTTTAAATGTTTAATTTCAATGGTTAAAACTTCTGTTTCAAGTTGTTTTTTGAACCCTACATGTGCGTTGGCATTCTTGCAGGCAGCCCATACAGGACCTGCGAGAATGATGCATTCTCGCAGGTGAGCCTTAAGCCACCTGCGAGGTTCTCGCACTGTGCTAATGGTGCACCTGCGAGAACCGCAAACTCCAATTTTTTTTTTAATATTTAGCCAATGAAAAAGATCCAGATCATGAATAAAATCATTAATCCTCCTTTTATGTTCCTTGTGCAGATAAATAGATATAAACATGGTGCTTGAGTGGCGTGAAAGAGAACATGAAGAGGATAATGCAAATGCCAAGAATCATCCTCCTACCATAGCTGCATTGAGAGATTGTGGGCTTTTAAAAGACTTCCGCATCTCGGGCATGAGGGCCCAAGTCAGACTACTAGAGTACCTGGTCTGTATGTGGGATCCAAACCAACAGGTTTTCAATGTAGGAGCTCACACACTGTCCATATACATTGAGTACATATACTTTTTGACCGGATTGTACCGACGGGGGTACTATGTCAACCTAACTAGTAGTAGAGGTGGTGGACTCAAGATGAGTGAATACTATAATCAATATTGTGTACCTGAGGCTGAGAGGAAAAAAGGAAAAGTGGCTATCTGGGGGGTACAAGACTTGACCCTCCACACTATTCTTTTCACTATAGCTTGGATGGTCGGGAGTTCTACTCCACATATGGAATTACAGAGCTACTTCCAGTATGCCATCGAGTGTACTAAGCCTCGAATATTCAACTGGGTGGATGCTGTGCTTCGCAGTATCAAAAAGAAATTAACCAAATGCAGGCGAGGTGACTTGAAACAATTTGGTTATGGATCTTTACTAGTGTCCTTCTTCCTTGAGAGGGTCCCCATTTTTAGACTACAGGTTGAGTGGGACTTCTCGGTTCCTAGGGATCCAAGGATGCTGAGATGGTGTTGGCTCATGGCCCGGTACGTGGCAAGACCAATCGTCAAGTACGACGATATTTTCTTTGATTGGCTTCAAAACCAGATGTTGATGGTTGATTACTATGCTTATGTCGGGTTGGATTTCCGAGGAGATCCAGATTTAGCACTGCCTGAGGACACTCAGTGGGGAGACCTTGGTAATAAGTACACGCATTTTCTCATTTTAAATGTTTTTGAATTTTTATCATATTCAAATGTTTTTTGTTTTATATGTTTATCCGAAGACTAACACAAAATGTTTGTTGATAACATAGATGTTGGACCGTATAGACCTCCTGGCACCTCTCCTATCCAACAACGAGGAGAGATAGCAGCAGCACCACCACAGTATGTCGAAGATTATCAGGTAGTGGAACAGAATTTAGAGGGCCTGACAGCAGACATTCCAGATATGACTCTGGAAGAGGTTCCACGACGCGATCAGCGTCACACTATAGGGGTATCAGTAGATATGAGTCAACTACTCCGTAGGGTTGCTAGGGCAGTCGTGTGTTACCGTGAACGTCATCCTTGACGTCATTTTGTAGAAGCTATAAGCTTCAAATTTTGATATTTTGGTCTTCGGACAAACTTTTTGTAAAAACTCTTTTGATCGTTATATATACAGATGGTTTCTACCGGTTTACTTTATAATGTGTGAATTTTTATGTGTTTAATTTATAAATGGTTCAAATGTCTATCCAATACATAATTAACCAATGCATTTGTTAATGTATTAAGACATATAGGAATATGTTGATATTCAATGTGATCAAAATAACGTTCCAAGAGGCAAATTCGCAAATACACCCGTAACAAAGTAGGACTTCGAATAGAGTATATATTACTGAGGTTCCCTTCGGCAAACACATCATGTGTAGATTCGGGAATGGTCGATATGAAAACAACGGTCGACGGAGTCGAAATCTGTTGGTAGTTCTCAAGAGTGTGTTGTTCCAGAAAGAGTATGGAACAATGATGTCCATTGTCCTATGGGGTATCTTCCATGACGGACATGATCATCTTGTCAGTGGGAAAAATAACACGAAAAGTATCGGGAGACAACTCATCAAGAGAGGGGGTAGAAGGTATTGCCGATTGAATGGCCTGATAAGCAGACTCAACCGGACTTAACGGCATGACGTTGCCAAAATGAGTGTGATCTCCAGGGTCATGAACTATCCAAGGGTCGGAAGACACAGGAAGTTCGTGAGGCACGGTGGAGATCATGTTGATAGAAGAAACTGACGGGCGTGGAACCACGGGCGGTGGAATGGGGAAAGTACCCATTAATGAAGAGTCTTTTAAAATACCTACACTGACATTCTCATAACCCCGTGGGGTTTTAGAAATAAACAACATGTTTCCAGTACGAGTATCAGAATTGAAGAAGGCAAGTTGGTCAACGGTAACAACCTTTCCTTGATAAGGGAAATGCACTACATGAAAAGGTGTTGACACAACAGCCCGCATGGAATCAATCCATGTAAGACCAAGCAGAAGATTATAATCAAGGGGAGCGTCGAAGACTTCCACTTCCACTTGGACCGTCTTACCTTCTAGTGTGATAGGCAATGAAGGAAGAACACCGTAAGGCTTTAAACCCGATCCATTGAAGGCTTTAAGAGTATTTTGTGATTCATTCAAGGGAGGAGAGACAATGGCTTTCCAACAAGCAAAAGACATTACACATGTTGAGGCACCCTCATCGATAACAGTTTGACAAATGTTCTTGTCAGAGACAACAACTTGTATCTGGAATGCTAGTTGCGGGGGTAACCATGGAATGTGATCATCCAAGTCAAAGACTATCAAATTCATATCTGTGGGGTCAATTCCACCTATAGATTTCAACAGTGCCTTTTGTTGTGCAGGACAAGACTGAAGGACTTCAAGGGATGACATTGCTGAAGGTGCTTGGGCCAGATCTTCCACAATGTTGTAGTTCTAGGCCGCACGAGCATGAGGATTGAAAGTCGATTTCCGAACAACACACTTAGGGGGCCACACGACTGTATCAAGGCTCAGTCATTTGAGATGAAGAGGACCATTTGTAGGTGGAGTCGGTAGAGAGGGTTGTACCAAAGCAGGAGGTAAATCGTCAACCTTCTCCTTAGATGGAGAATAATCTTTGGCTCTAGTTGTGATTGCAACGTTATTCTGCTTAGAATCACTAGTACACATCAAAACATATGATGTCGTAGAAGTAGATGGTTGGTCATGGATGACCAACTGAGCCTGTTGTTGAGACGGGAAGGGTTGGGACAAGACTGCCAGTGTAGATGGTATCGGGGCTCTCTGAAGGAACTTAGTAACCTCAGCACATCGTGGACAATCCTTCATGTAGTGATCGTCACCACAAATAAGGCAAGGGTAGAGGGGTTTGCGCTTATCCCGATCTTCAACAGGGGTATTTTTAGGCTGCTCTGTTTGATTATTATTTTTTCCCTCCTTATTCTTGCCTCTCCCTTTTTTTGATTTATTTTTACCGGTCGGGGTAGATTGAACGACGTTCACCTCAGAAGATTTTCCAGTGGGAGTGGTAGGAGACGGAGAATTTTGAACATTAGAAGAAGTAGATTTAGGGGTTGTACTTGAAACAGAATGTGAGTGGGCTTGGGAAGTACCAATCACACCATCCGCTGCATGCGAGGCAACGGGAGTAGTTGAAGTGATGGAAGTACCAGGACGAGGTAATTCAGGTAGAAAATCGTAAAGTGTTCCCCTTTGCAAATAAACGAGATCAAGATATTGAGCACGACTTATAGCCTGCTCCTCTGTAACAACACCACCCATGGAAATGCCTTTACCAATTTCGTTCACAAAGGATTTCGTAAACCATTATGCTAGTAACTGATCAGGAAGCTCAAGTTTAATGAGACGTCGTCTCCTTCTCCACTCATGAATATGATCAGATATATGAGTGCCTTTAGTTTGTTTGAAGGAAGTCAAAATCTCAGTCCTAGTATCATAACGGATCAGTAACTGGTAATGTGTAAGAAAAACCATAGCTAGAGTGTTGAAATCAGAGAAGAAACCTCGTGGTAATTCAATATACCACTTCGTAGCGGCACCAGTAACGGTTCTTTGAAAAAGACGTAAACGAATAGAGTCATCCATCAACGAGTTGGACGAACACCATAGGTGAAAATTCATAACATGATTGTTTGGGTCCTCTCCCACTTTGCCATCAAATTTAGGAATGTCTGATGGAAGCTTGGCTGGAATAGTAGGCCATTGGGGAGAGTGCCGAATAGGATCATTTAGAATCCTAGACAAATCTGGCAAATCCAAAGTAGCAAGAAAAGGTAACTGTCGATTCACCTATAGGTACTGGTGACTTTGGGGTGGAAGACTTGTGGGCAAACCAGTAGGACCATACACAGTCTGCCCAAAGTGGGAAGACCTAGGATGATTCGGTGGTGGTTGGAGATGATAGTAATTCTAAGGATTGTAACCTTGAGTTTGAGTAGGGACCTGAGGTTGAACATTCTGACCCTGACCCCACATAGGATTGGGTATACCTGGATATGGTTGGCCTATAGTAGGGACAGTCTTCTACCCCCCAGTCATTTTAGGAAGATTTTGTATCATCTGATTCCAATACTGGGCCAAAGAAGTAGGTATGTTTTGTCCAAAAGGTGGGGTTGGTCCCCCTATCGTAGGTAGTGTTCCAACCAAAGGTTGTGTAGTAATTGGATTATGTCCAGTAAGAGGAAATTAAATCGTACCACCTTGTCCACCAACAAGAATCTGCAAGTTTGGTGTAATGGACGGTATAGTGCCACTAGGATTAGGATTGCCAGAAGGAAATTGAGGGAGTGTCAGAATAAAACCGGGAATATGATGCCCAGAAGGACCTCCAGGAGTACTATATGGGGTTTGCGGAGGTGTTGGAACAGAATCATTCAACAAATCATTCAATGCATGGTATCCGGGTGGTAGTGTCAGAGTGACATTGGGCGTTCGTTGTGTGTTGATAGGAGCAAGACTGGTTGCAGTAATCCCGGTTGGGACACTCGTAGTATTCGCAAGATGGGCCATCTCGTCAGGGAGAATAAAGTGATAAGTGGTAGTCACTGGTATAGTCTCTGTCTCAGAAAACACCGGAGGGTTGATTTCGTAGACTGTAGGTGACTCAGTACCAAAAAGGACCCTTCGAAAATCACCTGACCAAAAAGGATCTTGGCCTTCTACACTGAGAAAAGGACCAACGGTTGATCCAGAATATGTAACAACTGCTTCTTCGGAATAATTTAATCACACAAAGGGTCGTTCACCACGACGAATGAGAAAGTCCTCTCTAGTATTGGTAATTCGAAAAGGTTCTAGAGAGTCAGTTGATTCCACTTGTGGTGTGGTGACAACTGGGACTTCACTTGTTTCCACGTGTGATGGGGTAACAACTGGGACTTCACTATGGTGAGGAGAGGCCTCAGGTGTAATGGTAGGCAAGGGTTGAGAACCATCTAGATGTTCTGGAGATAAACCTTGCATTCTACGTGAACGACGTGGGGGAGATATTGTAAATGAGTGACAAGCTCCGCGAAGAAATTACTAGGGTCAACTTCGAGAAACAAACAACACACACTAGTAAACAAAATCTAGG
>SNQJ01S0138693.1:12802-25304 GCA_010110895.2 Picea sitchensis | reverse complement strand
TCCTTCAACCTACCTTTCAAGCATTTCTTTATTATATTGTGGGTCCCCTTTATTCAAAGATAAGTGTTTTATTACTTTCTTGGGTGATCCCTGGGTGAAGCATCTGGAAGGTTTATATATGGCTTTTATATTTTACCCAACACTAACCCCTTTGGGCCTTTAGCCCCTTCTTCCCATAGAATAAGGGGCAACCCCTTCTTGTGTCAATACACCCTAAAATCCCAAGAGATAAGGAAATGGAGGGGAATAATGATGGAAAATGGTAATTATGGTCAGGAATGGTACGATGGTTCATTAAGGAATTTCCCAGTAGTAAACCCATTCCCAAAGAAGACCACTTACTAGGGCACAATTTAAACCACCAAGGTGAAGCAGGGCAAAAGGCATAATGTCCAAGCACATATCATGAAATCTAGAGAAATATAAGATACAACATAATCAAATGGCTTAGGTATTGAAATGATGCTCACCATAATATTGACTTGTACCTCATGGAACAAGGCCCACTGCCTTTCGGAAGCCAACTAGTGTGGTGGATGCCATCTATAAACCTGTGACCATCTACAATGGTGACTGGGTTTACCATCTATGCAAAGGGTACTATTGATCATGTAGTCTCTCGACACTCCATATATGAAACCTGAGAGACTCAAGACATCATCTCCTTAGTTATCCACAAAATGGGGATAACACTACTAACTGAGCATTGTATTTATACAATTTGCCTTATGCATTCGACTTCTTTTTAAATACCTATTTGTTTCCATTGGGATTTCTTCCAGTCGACAACTCCACTATATCCCAAGATTCATTCTTATCCAAGTCTATAATTTCTTCATCCATGGCCTTTTTCCATAGTTTTCCATCCTCTAAATCCATTGCCTCCCTGACAGTTCTAGATCATCATCAGTAATAGACAAAGAAAAATTTGAACGAAAATCAGATGGAGTATACCTTTATGGTATCCTTCTTTATCGAACCGATCTCCCCAATAATAGAGTATGAGGATCTTCTTCTTCTGATTCATGTTCTTATGTAGAGTATGATTCATCATCCTTTAAATCAAACTCTATTTTCTCTAGTTCTTCCTTACTTGGTAGGATTTCTTGTTTAACAACATTCTTCATTTCTCTAAATACCACATCTCATCTATACACAACCTTCTTAGTTTCTGAGTTCCAAAGCTTATAACCTTTGAGACCATATTTATACCCAATAAAGATACACTTTTCAACCTTCTTATCTAACTTACTCATGTTTTCCTTTGGAACATGAACATAGGCCTCACAGCCAAATACCTTGAGATGTGTGAGAGAAGGTTTCTAACCAGTCCATACCTCTTGTGGAGTCTTTTCATTCAGTGTTGATGAGGGTGATATGTTTACGAGGTAACATGGAGTACCCACTGCCTCTGCCCAGAATTCTTTCCCTAATCAACTGCATTCATACCTCTTCTTGTGGAGTCTTGTCATACAAGGTTGATGAGGGTGATATGTTTACGAGGTAACATGGAGTACCCACCATTTTAATTCTTTCCAATCCCAAAGACTCCACCTATCATGCACCTGCTTCTTTTCCATTAGCTGCCTTGTTCTTTCTTTCACAAACTCCATTCTATTGAGGTGTAAATGGAGTAGTCTTATGCTCACTACACTTCTGTAATTATTATTCAAATTCATTCCCTTGTAAATTCCACTAATATCTCCTGGCCCTCAACACCTTAATTATTTCTTTGTTTGATTCTCAACAAGAACCTTTAACTCTTTAAACTTTATGAAAGACTTTAGATTTCTTCCTGGGGAAATACATCCAAGTATTCCTCTAGAAGTCATCTATAAATGCAGACATAGAACATAGATTTTCTCAATGATGGAACCGCATTAATGTGGTCCAAACATTACTCAATGGTGGAAGAACTTGTAAAATTATTTTTTCCCTCGTTGCACTAGAGGGGTATCTTACCTGATTTTGCTTCCCCTATACACAATGTTCACATAAATCAAAATCCGTATATCATGACATACCTTCTAACCATAATTACTGTAGTAGTCGTAAGACCTTTCTCCGTATATTCCCTACCTTTGATGCCACAACATAACCTTTTCTAGAGATCAGAGAGTTATTTCTTCAAATCCAATATCAAGAAAAAATGGAAATATTAAACCCATCACTAATAGTTCATCCTTGCATCTTATACATAGTTCCAAACCAAACCCTTCAACAACACCATTGTTCTTCGAACCATCTCTAATGGTGTTTCCTTTTCAAATATTGTTTTACCCCAGCATCGTCCATTTTACTTACAAAATGTACCTTGGCAAATCCTGGGATGTGTAGAACACCGTGTAGTGTTCTAATCCTTCCACCATGAGCCTCAACTTGAATTTTCTCGTCTGTGATTTCAGTTGTTGAGTCATCACCTAGGAAAAAAATTATTACCCCATCATAATTTTCTCTATATTCATAGAACCACTCCCTCGGGGAGTCATAGTATGAAAGGATGCACCCCATTCAACCAACCATGCCTCATCATATGCATGTGTTCTTGAAGAATCAGCACATCCCCTCCTTCCTAGGAGTTATTTTCTTCAGAAGAAGCTTCTTCAACTTTATATATTTTCCTCAATTTTGGATCTACACTCACTCTTGTAGTGCCCTATTTTCCACATCTCCAACATACATTTAAAACATTTCCAGGAGATTTATATATACCATTAGAATTAGATCTCCCAATTGAAAACTTAGATCTATTTCTCTCCTGAGCTGCCCTCTTGTAAAATAATGCATCCGCATTTTTCCTTCGATGTTCTTTTTCCATCTCCTCCAAACAAACAAGCAAGGATGAGACCACTTCATAAAAATCTGGGTTAAAGTTTCATTACTATTTGTGGCCACAACTAGACTATCCCACGTTTCTGGTAAAGAACATAGTAAATTCATACACTTATCTTCATCTGAAATTTTAACTTCAATAGATACTAACTAACTTAACACAATACAGTTGTTCAAATGCTCTCTCACAATGGAAGCCCCCATCTCTCATCCCAGTTATGGTCTCCTTTTCTCAGGAATAGTCATTTTACTAGGACTTAGATTGATACAACTTCCCAACTTATCCCATAAATACTTAGTTGTAGATTCCTCTGACACATCTGCAATATTGAATCCTAGAGACACAACTATTTGTGCTTCATTCGGCTGCAACTTCTTCTAGTCATCATCTCATAGAATTACATGGTGCACTTACCTGGATTCATTAATGATCCACTTATCTATGTCCACTAACATATCTTCCATATTGAGCATCCATATCTCAAAACTTTTCCCCATTAAACTTCTCGATATCCATATTTCTAACCGCCGGCTATTTCTTCACTTGAAGAATCAATACCACTGTATATCTCCTAATCAGAATAAGGTTTATCACAATCCTGAGCCAAACCCTAACCACAAAGGCGCCCCCAAGCCAATAATTTCTCTCTCATACCAAATGTAGATTTTAAACTCGTACAATATTTTATTGCAAACGAATTTTCAATAAAAGAATAGAAAAGATACAATGGAAAACACAATGTATTAATATGCAGATTTTTCCTCTGGAAACCCAAACCGGAGAAACCAACATATTTTATATTCATTCATAATCATACATTGTTTACAATACAATATACAGGGAGCCAACAACATCCAAAACCCTAACCCAATGACTGATTAATCAACAACCCTAATTCCTTTAACCAGAAATATAAAACCATCTAAGAAAACCATGTGTTGAAAAACCGCTTCAACAATGGATTACACTAAAATCGAGGTGACATGAAAATGAGGAAAAAAATGTGACACATCAAGGTCTCTCCTCAGGCAACCCAAAACAA
Organism: Picea sitchensis; assembly: GCA_010110895.2. Classification (NCBI taxonomy): domain Eukaryota; kingdom Viridiplantae; phylum Streptophyta; class Pinopsida; order Pinales; family Pinaceae; genus Picea; species Picea sitchensis. The sequence goes on along the minus strand of SNQJ01S0138693.1, from coordinate 21,429 downwards.
CGAGGAAAAATGCCATGCAAAAAGAATATAAATAACACATACCCAACATTAAAACATCTTTAAATAACACAATGATTTATCATTCATGTAAAATTGTGATAGGGAAGAATACATGCAATAATCCACACATGCTCTAATTCCTACGTTGAAACCCTTATAACCCTCTATCATCGGTACCCTTTGAGTAGTAAAATTCACTCGCATGCTGTTGTGTATATGGAATCTCACCTCACACAATTCCTTTAGATATGAAGTCCCCTAGGTATACCCTCTGAAACTATCTTTAGATAACCTAATCAATCATCTTGTTGTTATAGTACACAAAGAAAAACACTCCGAGGAGACCCCACTCTCTAGTACCTGGGAAGTTGAGTAGTACAACTAAGGGGACAGTCTATCCTCCTCAGTTAGTCCCCTGAGATATTGGTTCGAGTAATACCACTAGGACCCCACACTTATATTAGAGAGTTATAGAACCTAACACTCCCTTGTCCCTAGGACCCTCCTATAACCTTTCCAAAGGAACCCACCTTGGAAGGATAACCATATTTTTTATAAAGAGAAAAGAGTGGAGTATTTTTTCACATGGATCCAATGGGTGCTTCAAAATTTACTTCACCAACTAAACTTTTAGAGATTTCAACCATTACCAAAGAAGAAAGAGAAGAGATTTTTCACCAAATTGAACAATTGAAAAGGAATATGAATGAAAATAGAGATCAAATGGAAAAGAATATGGATTAAATGGATAAGAAGGTGGATAAAAATATGGAAGAATTGCACAATTCCATATCAACAACTATCAGACAAACCTTAGATTGGAGGATTTATATAAGTGACATTGTAACTGAAGAGACTCATGAAAATAAAGGTAGTATTCATGCTCTAAAAACCTTCCAATAATAATCAATTTTTAGTTGGATTTCTAATCCAATGCAATGGAGCTAATTATGAATGAAGCTATGAGGGTGCTAACTTTCCCAAGATTGAATTAAAGAAGTTTGATGGAACATAAGTCTTTACATGGGTGAACTAAATAGAGCAATAATTTTAACTACATAATATTATGCATGATAAGAAAATGATTTCCTAGAAACCTTGAACTTTGAGATAAGATTGTATCAATGGTATCAATGGATCTCAATGGGTACTCAAAAGGAAGCCTCATTCTTATCACTATACTTGGGATTTATTTACAAAATACTTAGAATCACAATATGGGAAAATTTGGGAAAAAGACTACTTCTTTAGTCAACCACAAGAACTGCACGGTGATATTAAAGATTAGGAATTAAATTTCAAGTACATAACATAAGTGATGACAATATATTGGAAGCTTACATGGGATGATTACATGAAGACATTAAACATGAGCTTCTTCTTAAACATCCTAAAAATATTATGGAGGATATATGAAATTTGTCATATTCAAGCCAATAATATATCTACACACAAGTATACTATTGGAACATATGCAAGAAGAAGAGATAGACTTGGGGCTCATAGGGAAACCCTACCTCAACTTACTCAAATATCACCAAAGGAAATGGAATAAAGAAGACCAAAAGGATTATGCATTGGTTGTAATAAAAATGGCCAGAAACAAAAGTGTTTACCTTGGAGAATAATGATGAAGACAAAATGGAGGAATCTATACAAAATGATGAGGAAGAAATGGTGAGCTTAAAAGAGCAAGAAGAATATGTAGAAATTTTTAACAATGGTGATATATGTGAAATATGTGTTCATGGCCATAGGTTTGATAGCACCTCAAACCCTTAAGATTATATGATACATTAAGAAGAAAAAGGTCGTAGTTATTTTTGAATCATGGAGTACCCATAACTTCATTGATAAAGGATTAATAGAGAACCTCAATTTGTTTTGTGTATCTAGTGACAAATTTCAAGTTTTGGTCGCTAATGGTGGTAGTATTTATTGTGGAATAAAATGCCACAACATTAAACTAAATATGGGAGAATATAACTAGAAAATCTCGGATGTATTCCAAACATCCCCACTGAGGTGTAAACATTGTTTTGGGATTCATTGGTTGAGAACATTAGGTACAACTTCTACAAACTATAAGGAATTATTCATGATATTTTAATTGGAATAAATTCAATATGAACTCAAAGGATCAAATTTGTCACCTTCTCAGGTCATCATCTCTCATAGAATGTAAATTCTCCAAAAAAAAATGGGATTAGTGGATTCATGGTTAGACTTTATTCTATGAAAGTAAAGAAGGAAGATGAAAATATTCTAGAGGAATTAAAATGCACCTTGGAAAAGAACCATAGGGTCATTCCTAAAGGGATACCTCCATATAGTGATCATGCAAATCAAATTGAACTAATACCTAGAATTAATCCTCCTAATAAAAGGTCTTATAAATATCCTCATAAAAAATGGGAGTGATATTGAGAAAATGATACAAGACATGTTGGTTTCAAGTATTATACAACCAAGAAAGCTGCCTGGGCTTTTTAGCTTCTCTTTAGTAGTGATGGTGGAGAAGAAATGGCCAATTTGTGTCCAAATTATAGAGATCTAAACAAAAATCACCATAAAGGATAAATTCCATATTCCAAATATTGATGAGTTGTTATATGAGCTTCATGGAGTGGATTATTTTACAAATCTAGATCTTAAATCAAGATACCGTAAGATTAGCCATTGCACATGGCATTCCTAAAAAGATTTTAGAACTCGCGATGTTTGAGTCTTCCTTTTACGCCCTCAGTTGATTAATTATACTTTTCAAAGACCGATGAAAAAAAAAAAATCAATCCCATCTTAGAAATTTTGTGTTGGTTTTCTTGATGATATACTTATCTACTCAAATCATGGGAATATCACATTAAACATGTGGATAAAGTCATATAAATTCTTGAGGACAATCAATTGTATGTAAAATATCCAAAATGTTCTTTGGGAAACAAGAAGTAGAATATTCAGGTCATATTTTTTCAAGGGAAGGGGTAAAGGTGGACCCTCAAAATATACAAGCTATTACAAAATGGCATACTCCTAAGAACATCAAGAGTCTAATAGGATTTTTGTGTTTTATATGATAGTATCAGAAACTTTTTAAGAATTATGTACGCATTGTGGTATTCAATCACATCTATATTGAAGAAAAATTCATTTGTATGGAATAAATAGACTACCTTGGCATTCTCACTATTAAAAGATGCCATGTCATCTACACCAGTATTGGCAACACCCAACTTTTGTAAAACATTCATAGTCGAATGCGGGATGCATCTGAACAAGGAATTGGAGCATTATTGAGACAACAAGGGAGACCATTGAAAGTAAACAATTAAAGGAAAAAGACTTAGAAATATACATATGAAAAAAGAAATGACAATAATTTTATATGGACAAAAAAATGGTGGACAATATTCCAATGGGAGGCATCGGAAGTCATACATTATAGACCATGATAGCACAAAGCACTTTTGAAGAAAAGTGCACCCTTGTCATCAAAAGAGCAAACAAAAATGCCAGCAAAATGTCAGATTTGAAATAATCTACAAAAAGGGGAGGAATGTGACGTAGATTCACTTTCTAGAATAGAAGATGCCTCAATCTTATATTCTATTACATATTCCATTCTTGCATGGTTGGAAGAATCTCACCCATGAATAGAAAAATAAAAATAGTATGAGATAGAAAATACAATATATAAAGGAAGAGATGAACTCTATAGAACATTGGGAGTGGAAAAGAGATATATTTGGTACATGGTAGAATATTTTTTGCTTCAATCAAAGTTGAAGCAAAAAATATTAAGGGAGTATCATGACTCGCTAGGGGAATGGAATGGAAGGACATTCGGGGTTCCTTAAAATATATCAAAGGACCACAAAATATTTTGGGGGGGGAGGGATGAAGAGGATAATCTTGCACTTGTAAGAGAATGCCAAGTTTGCCAAAGAAGGGAGAAACAATAAAAACTCCAGGGTTTCTTCTGGCTTTTAAACATACCCAATCAGCACATCGAAGAGATGTCATGGATTTCATCATAGGGTTCTAAAATCAAAAGGTAAGGATGTCATTTATGTGGTTTTAGATAGAATGTGTAACATGCACATTTTGTGGACTCAAGTAAATATATCGTATAAGTCATAAGTATGTTCATGAAGGAAATGCATAGACTCTCATGGTATTTCTAAAGTAATAGTAAGTGACAAAGATAAAAAATTCACAGGAAATTTTTGGAAAGAATTATGGAAGATGAGTGGAACAACATTATCTATGAGCTCAACATATCATCATCCAAAATAGATGGTCAAACGGAAATAGTTAACAATTTTTGGAAGTTTATCTATATTTCTATTCTTCAAACAAGAAATCACAATGGGTGAAGTGGCTTCCTAGGAAATGGTGGTATAATACCATGTATCATGCATCTACTAAGATAATCCTCCTACTAGCAAGCCTCCTTTTTCCAGACATCTAGCTCCTGTAAAATTCCATATTTTATGTGATCATTCCAGTGGAATTAGGATACATTATGAAAATACTAAAGAAACATTTCATATAATTATTAAGGAAATTCTAAAATGGAAATCAAAATATGATGAAGCAACAAGCATATCAACAAAGAAGTGAGGGACAATTTGAGGAGGGTGATTTGGGTATTTTTGAGACTCCAAATTTATAAGAAATATACTCTCAAATAGAAGAAGAAACATAAATTAGACCCAAAATTTTATGGACCTTACAATACTACTCTGGCCACTAGCCAAGGGTGTATATGGGCATTTTCCTTCTTCTCATCGCTCATATTCATGTATCTTGAAGAAGGGAAGTTGATTCTGATTCCTAAAAAGTTATAGATAGGTTTTATGTATCTCTACAAAATAGAACCATTATGGAGTACCTAATAAAGTGGAAGAATATGCCTCTAGAAGAAGTTGCATGGGAAAATGAGCAGTACATGAAGAAATACCCTCAATTACAATCTTTGAGGTACATTTTTTAAAAAGAGAGGGGTTATTTTAAGGCCCTATGTTAATTCCTAACACACCTACGAGGACATATGATTTTATTAGTTATTATTGTCATTTAGTGGTAGGTTTTCTTTTTCACATTATGTCGCCCACTTTGTCTCCTATTTGTAATAAAGGAGAATCATTTGTAGAAGCATATCATCTTGTCTTCTAAATTAGATATATTATATTTTAAAAAGGAGAGGTTTCTCCCTCAAGGGATTGTATTCATTGACTATTTGGGCATTTGGTTCATAACAAACACAATTGTAATTGTATCTTTGTATCAAAGAAAGGAAATATTGAAATCAATGTGACACACACCAAATCTAATGTTGAAGCACTAATAGAAATGCATGTACATGAAAAGAAATGCATGTAGTTCATATAAATACCATGATATAGAATTAAAATCAATCTAAAATTAGCATACACTGAAATATATGCATTCAATTAATCTACTACCTTGGAATTGATGCATCTACTTCAAACTATATTTACCTACATGATATGTCACCCTATTTTAGTCAATCAAATCTATACACAAGAATTAGAAATTGACATGTACACTAAAATCAATGCATCTAGTTAATATAATTACATGAAAACAACTCTTTAGAATATTTTGCAATTTTCTATCTATGAGTAGGAATGTTGCCACATTTCTTCCCTTCCTGATTGTGTTCTCCTCTCTTCCATTTTCTATATGCACTGCCTCTAAGTATATTAGCCGGAATGTTTTAATACATATTTACCTCTTGTTCATGTTGTCATCTCTTTCTTCTATATGCACATTCTTCTCCTCTATTAGCAAGAGTATTGTTGGATTTGCTTCCCTTCGCAATCGTATTGTCCTCTTCTTGTTTTGTACTAGCCATAATGTTTGGCCACTAATTTCTTTAATTGATCATACTTTTCTCTTGGTAATCTCTATTTGATATCTAATCTTGCTGCAATGTATGTACCATACAAGTTCAAGGAAGTCATACAGATTATATATATGATAGGTAAGGAAGGAAAACAAAACATATTTTGATTAATCAAAGTATTGGAAAAATTCCTTTAACCCTTGTTTCTAAAAGAGTTATTTTTAATAATAAACTTACTCCTACAATTCATGGAACCAACTTACATAAAGATCAAATCTAGGGAAAAGATAAAACTTTAAATCTTCTAAATTGAAGGAAGGGATGAAAAGCTTCCAATAATCAAAATAATGAAATTTGTCATACATTATGTGTTTCGATTGAATTTTTTATTGAACATCATTGTATAGTCAAGTTATCATCTCTATAGAAAAGAACCCAAAGCAAATCCATAAAAAAAAATTCTGAATCCAACCTATTATTACAGTAGGTGGAGGGCGGTTTCTCAACATTTATAAATTCAATTACCAATGGCATATGTCTAAATCATAAAAAGGGAATGAAAGAAACATATATAGCATTGAAAATATATTGCAGAAAAGTATAGATTTCAAAAGATCCCAGGGAAACCTTCAATGTATTTGCTGAGAATGCCTTTAAATTTTATTTACGTATGGAGTAGACAAACATTTGTGTAAGATACACAAATGTCACAACACAACAATAAAATTGTTTTACCCGAAAACCCATACCTAGCTTCTAAAAACACTTGAACTCAAAGAATAGATTTGATGGTCATAATTTGTCAATCACAAAATGCATCGTGTCCCCAATTTCTTCCAGTATCTCAGACACCTGATATTACAAGGGTATACAATGAGGGATTTGAATGGGATGAACTCCAAGTCCTTGAATATTTTTACATCGACATGATCTTTGTCATTGTAGGAGTTGCTCATGCTGACATCATAATCAATAAATGCAGACATTGATGTCTTCCTATCATTCAAGGTCTGCAATTCATATTCCATATTCGATACCTTGACTTGATACTTAGTAAAGTGAACACATATCCCTCAATTTTTCTTCTCCCAATTTCAATGGATAATTTTAGATGGATAATTTATTCATGATACATTTTTTTCCTAGAGAAAAAAACTTTGTATTCCATAAGTAGAATATTACATGATTTATGAACCTAGGACTCTTAAATGTTGGACACTTAAAAAAAAGAAGGACTAGTTAGCAAAAATAATAAATTTGTTGTCATGATATCTATCTTTATGCACTATCTCTAGAACACTCCAACCTTCTATTAGTTACCCATTACCAAAGTTTCATACAAGCAAGACTAGTTGGCGCTCATGGCCTCCGCCAGAGCTATCTACAATTTAGAAAAAATAAAAGGGAAAATAAAAATGAAACTCTATGCTCTCAGATTCCTCCACATAGATGAACTCCTAAACATAGAAAGATCCATCACAACTCTCCAAAGATTCTTTAGATATCCATTATTCCTTTTGATTAAGCTCCCAGAAAAATATGTGTAAATGACAACCAATCAAACTTCATCATAAGCCTACAAATCTAGGACAGCGGAGACTATAACCTAAAAATTTATAACCTTTTTTTCCCATTCGCCCAGTTGATGGCCATATGAGAATCACCAAGAACCTGAAGGTGATTGATTCCACGAGAGTTTGAAAAGTAAAGCAAAGAAAACGTGATTGAGAACTCAACTTTGATGTTGGATTCTAGAACAGGGGAAAACCTGATAAAGAAAAAGTGATGAGCGTTCAAGAATAACACTACTCCAACTCCACATCTGGGCGAGTGTCCCTGGCTGGAACCATTGAAAAACCACCAAGAGGTCTTGTTATCCCTGATTTCTAGGGCTAACTAGGAGATCATGTCTCGATGCCCATAGGTCCTAGACATGGAGTACCAAGAGCAAGATTGACCTGAGCATGGCCCTGGAGGGCCACTCCTTCTCTTCTTTCATAATATTTGTCTTGTCATCAACAACAACATCCATCACCATCGGCCTGGTCTTGTATCGAAGAAGGCTCCTGCTCCATGAGGTAATTGGTCCAGGTATCATGGTATGTGTCACTTTTGATCATTATAACCTTTAGATATATGCATCTTACTCCTTTTATTTCTAATGACTGCTTGGATCTTACATTAACCCACTTGACCATTGTTGAAGGGACTGATAGGGTGTCTTAGCAAGCCTGTACCCATAGGTTTTGGTTTGCCATTAGGGGGATTTCTGGAGAGCCATCGTCCGCTCCCATCATATCATCATTTTTTCATCTTATCTCCCACTCATATGTCCTATTCCCCTAGTCCGGGAATTAGGATGATCTGTTTGTGGGGTTGCACCTTATCTCGTGGGAAGAAGGGGCTAAAGTCTCAGAAGGTAAAAGAAGCTGGTAAAAGACAAAATCCTAAAAATGACACCTCGAGATGCCTCGCCCAAGGATCCCCAAGAAGGAAATAAAAATCCTCTCAGCAAGAAACAAGAGGGACCTAAAGAAAAATAAAAAAAAAAGACCTAGCCAAGAGGATAAGGGGTCTCATCACGAGCCAACCTATTATGTTCATGGGTACCTAACAACATGACATTGTCACTATCTGGTTACCACGCCAGGGCAGTGACCTTTGGTTGCATGGACAAGGGAGAGGGGGTCTCATCACGAGCTAGCCTTATCATCTCTGTGAAAGTGCTTGTGGGTAACACTATCAACTCTGGTCA
>SNQJ01S0138680.1:0-25306 GCA_010110895.2 Picea sitchensis | reverse complement strand
TGCAGCTAGCAGTTTCAGTGTTGGCTTGGACTATCTCTTGGCTAGGGTTTGGGACTATCTGATCAGTCTTTTGTGTTGCGCTATCCTTGGGGAGAGGTGTGCTACCCTTTGTTTGGCTATCTAGCCTAGGGTTTGCTTCCGGAGGAATTCTCAGTCAAGGTTAAGGTGCTCGGAGGGAGGCTTCGACCTATGGTTGGGTGACGAGGGTATCGACAATGGTAAAACAAGCACACTATCTTCTATATTCTAACAAAATTCATGTTACAAGGATGCCTTATCAACACCTAATCAAAAGAAACGATACCTTAACCAATAACTATATCAACATCGCTCTAAACAAAAAAAAAGACCTATATTCTGAAGAATATCTATGCCAGTGCAATTTAGTCTCATAATAAAAGTTTATCTTGGGAATCCTATAATTGCAATGTTCCACAAATGATCGAATTAACGTAATCAAACCCTCTCATTGTTCAAAAATTCTACTCGATGTTTAGAAGATCATATCATCTTGTATCGTCAACCACTATAGCTACAAAAACAGAGAACCATAAGACCGCATTACAAGCCAAAACAAGAGATAAGTCTTTTCATAAATATGCTTTGAGGAAAACATTTCTAAAGGGAAGGCAATATAATGGACATATATATTGGTTAGAACATGTATTTCCTCCTAAGAAGTCACAAATTCAAATCCAAAGGGGGAGGGATAGGGTATGTATACCTCTGTAAGTGAACTCGTCATTTATTATTGGAGGGGGCCTTGTCCACAAGCAAAGATCATACACAATTTGGTGTTTTAGCTTTGGTAAAACGACTAAAAGTGAATTATATATATATATATATATATATATATATATTAAAATGATTAATGAATTGGCCACATATTCCTGAAAGGGATGTCTCATGAAACTTAACTTGACCCATCAATGTATAGATGCGATACATAGGTCATTGTAATCAAAATATCATCCGTTCTATCTTATTCAATTATTTGGTCCTATATCGATTTTAGTTGTCTGTCCTTTTTATGTTGGATGTTTATTAGTGAATGAATGTTGTTCATTTCATAGCTTTACCCTAGATTTCAAACACTCTACCATTCTCGTCCTTTTATACACATACAACATGGTTCTATTGTCATTCATGTGTGCTTTTGGTGTTTAGGGTGATAGAATCTAGGGTTTAGGTAAGAAAAAATTAAAAAATGTTTGTTTTCCTCCAAAAGTGTACCACAACCTATAGGGAACCAAACCAATATCGACTTGGCCGAGTAGGTGTGGACTTGGCCAAGCTGGACCGGTTTGGTACCAAGCCAATCTCTGATCCTGTTTGAAATCCAAGTCGGTACCCTCGAGGGTTAACTTGGTCAACTCAATGAGTCCAAGTCCAAGTTAGCTGAGTTTTTAAACACTGAGTTTTCACCTTCCAAAGGAAGATGAATCCTTTCTTATTGAAAACTAAATCCACTTTATTTTGTTGTGATGGGTTAGAAATAGAATAGAGGTAGAAAGGGAAAAAAGAGCATTTTAAATAGTGAGAAATAGAGAAAAGAGAGGTAGTTCGAGAAGGAGAAAAGAGGGTCTCCTGTGAAATGTTGTTGATCTGAAACTTATTAACAATCTGTATTAAATCTGAACCAGTATTTCAATATCAGTAAAAGTGAAAGCATATGCTAATATTTTTGCCTGGTTTTACCTTTGCCAAGAATTTGATATTTCTGTGGCGGAGTGTTCTGTGTTTTCTGTTTCCTGCTTCAAATTCCCATGACAGAATTCACAATTTTTACAGTCTTGGAGACATTTACAATTTTATATTGATTTTAAATTCCAACTCTATGCTTTAAGAGTTCATTACTTTTCATGCACTGTGTTGAAACTTGAAAGAAAAGCCCCTCCTCATTCATGTAAGGGAAATATATGCAGTATCGTCTTCCAGCTAGGAAGCAACTCAAAATTGTTATCATGTCAAAAATTGAAGAACAAGAAAATCCTTGCATGCTGAAAATTTGTGAAATTGATTTCTGGCCCCAATCTGCAATCATCCACATGCTAGCCAGTTTCATCATTCTCAAAAACTAGAATAGTCATCTCCTATTTAGAGATGCTGGTGGGTTTTGATTAAGGAAGATCAGTCTCTTTCCAAATGATGTATGTACACCTATTCATGGAGACATTGGCTGTGGGTGGTGGTGGCATCAGTGTCCTGGTTAGAGGGATGGGGTGTGCCTCATTTGTGGTAGGTTGCTCCAAAGTGGAGGATTCTATAAGGAAACGTTGTTGACCATGAAGGATTTACAAAACATTTTGAATATTTCTTCAGCTTTCAACCTTCTGTAGAAGAAAAGAGTTCATTGATAAGGAAAAAGGCGAATGTTAACTCACAAGAAAGGTGCCCTTTACTTTCATGTTGTAAAAGTTATTCATTCTGAAACTTCTTTATTGAAAGATGGACACGAGAATCCAATTACAAGTATTCAAATGTTTGTTTACTTTATATAAATGATAAGCCCACGAGAAATTGGGACAAAATCAACTTCATCCAAAGAATTGACTAACCAATTAGTAGTCAGTTCCCACAACATCGACCTCAACTACAAATAGTAGTATGATTACATTGATGGGCTTATTCAGAATATTCTTAGAGTTCAAATGTACTATTTCTCAGTTTACAATGAATAGAAAATGGATAAACAGTGCAATAAAATTGTACCTGGTAGATAAAATACAAATTACCAAATTATTTTGGCTCACAAGATTGGGAAATCATATTTGGATGGAAGCTACAATTCTTTATTCATACAATTGACTGAAAAAGTGGCTCTCCTCTCCCTGTCAAATTTGTCAAATGAAATCTGCAGTTCAAAACCAACACATGACAAGTAATTATAAAAATACATTTATCGAACACGGCAAATTGAATATGTTGGTATTAAACATGACTATTAGCAACAAAAAGTCATAGTTCTATTTGCACATAAAAGTGCTTTCTGAAAAATCCAGAGTTCACTGAGTGTAAGGCACAAAAAATTTAAAAAATATTTGCTCACATATATCTACTGAAAGCAAAGTTAATAATTGGTATGGGATGATAAAGAACATCTGGAGACTACATCATAAATAGAGAAATAAATGATACTTGATGGTCATCCCACTAAAAAGATGTCTCTACTTACACTGCTACTAGATAGTCTCATAAATATTTTCAAAAATCACAACAGCCCTTCAAAAGCACAGTATTTCACCTGAAACTGTTATGGAACTGCGAGATGAATATATTTGAACATAGAATGTACACACATTTGTAATAAATAATTGATAGGATAGTGATGATTTACAATATTAATTTTTTTATAACTTCAATTCCAGGATAGGTCTACACGGTGAGTTGTAGGTCATTTATCACATGTAGTTGTTATGAGTCATTCATCCTTATATTTTTTATTTTATCCTTAGTCTTGTTTTGGTTTTACTTTTGATCTCCTCTTTATGGTGTTCTTAGGTATTAGCACAAATAAGATAAGATTGATGTTGGCTCATATCTTTGGTTATGTTGTAATGATCCCAAGCCAATTTTGCTTGGAAACACTAACTTATCTGTTTGTGTGATGTCTGGTGACTTATTGAGTTATCCCGAATTATTAGAGTATGTTCATACAAGATTCATCCAACACATGAAGAGATCCTAATATACTCAAGATATAGAAACACAAACAAAGATCTGACCTTTGTAGAAGCATAAATCAGATACAATAGAAAGAAACAGATCTGGAATAATCCTCAGTTAGGCTCCAATAGATAACAAGTATGAACTGCTACAAAATACTCCAGCTGATACAAAACAAGCCTCAAAAGGCTGGATAAGAAATGGTGAATACAAGTGGGTCTGGGCGATACAGATGCTCAGCCTCAAGTTGGAAGGGTGCCTGTTTGGATAGTGAAGCTCCTCAACAAGCTTTCAGCCCTGTTGCCAAGATGTCCAATCACCCCAAAATATGCTGTGATAGATCAGACAGCTGTAAGAGACAGCCGGTGTCCCAGTCTCCAAATCCGCTCCTCCCAGACCTGTGGATCCTGACTCATCCGGATGGTGTTGCTTGGGTGCACAGAGCCGAATTGGAAGCCCTAATGGAAGGAGGGCCTCCAAATGTAAAACTCCCAGTATGGATCGGGGACCTTGCAGGTCGTTAGGTGGCTCAGGTCGGATCTGAGTGTGTACCTCCCAAGTGACTGGGACTTAATGCCCCTTCTCTTCAATTCGTCCAGCACTCTGGAAATAATCTAGGCCGTGGAAACTCTCAGGAGAAAGCAGGAATGATGGGTGAGAGACCCTACAAGAAGAACCAAGTGATAGAATCTCAAAATACATGATCCTGTGATGAATATCTCTCCAAGAATGGTTTTTATGAAACCCCAATGAATTAAGCCCTCTATCATGAAGTGGCCCACGGTGTAGGATCCTCCTGCAACTGGGTAGATTTGGAACTAGAATGGTGTGGGAGGTAGGCATCTCAGGAGACCAAGCTTTGGGAGGCTGGTGGAATCTTTCACAGATAAATCCCTCGGGGTTTGTTGAGTCAAAGAGCCCCCAGTATTTACAGACACTAGTAGAGCCAGGATATCAAATCATAGGCATGCATGAATAATGTGGTGGGGGCCCTTGCCTTCCTTTTTATACTTTTGGCTCACCTTGTCCCTCAAAGTGACTTTCATTTTTATTAATATTTAAGGTAATTAATTAAATCACTTCAATTAATTAATTAACCTTTTGCCTCACGAAAGATCCTTATCTCTCCTTGGCTTCCCTGGCCTTTGAGAAAGTCACTTCAGCCATCCCATCCTGTAGTGCCGCTCCTCCCAATTATTGAGCTATTACTGCTGAGAGGTTCCTCCAAGTAATGTGCCCAAAATGACCTCTTGATTGATTCTCATTAACTTATAGCTCAAAATAGTCAAAATAATGGAGGTAGCCGAGGTCTGGCAGAAACCAAGAAATCCAACCTGTGTGAATGGCTCATAATGATGGAATATGATGATCGATGTAAGTTGGACCCCACAATGCCTCTCAAATACCCACAGTACTCTGTGTAACCTCCATCAGCTGCTGCAGGGTCATAGCAAATCCTACTGTGGTGATGTCCCCAGGTGGGGACGTTAAAGGTCCTCAGCGCTGAAGATTGCTTGTCACTCGAGGCAATGGCAAGATCCTCAATTATGGTAGATCCCTTGTCACCTGTGGGATGCATGGTGAGACCTCAAGATGAGACAATCACATCTTTGGGTCCCATATCAGGTCATGGTGCTGGCCGGGACATGATCACCGAGGCCTTGGCTCTATGGAGTCCTATCTTGACACATGGCCTCATCCGGGAATGAGTCCATCCTCCTGAATCTCCTGCAAGATCTACATGGCCTCCATCAACTGCAAATACTGATGTCCGACCGAGGTGATGAAATACCTCCGTGAGGCACCCGCAACCGATGCACTCCTCCCAACACTGAAGATCAATGGAAAACTAGAATAACTTTCCCTTGCAATAGTCCACTCTCCCCTGTCGGTCAATGAACTACTCAATCCTGCCGATCCCTAGGTCCCATGCTAACCTCTGTCGAAGATCCTCATGTTGACACTGCACTGCTCTGACTATGATTGTCTGCCCCTTGCATACATATTGAATCCTCCTCTTCTGGATCCTCTTGCTGAAATACCTGTTGTCCAGGAACTGTATCAATGAAGACACCTTTGTGGAAGAAGCACCTGTCCAAAAATCTTGAATTTCCTCGATGATCAAAGCGGAGAAGGTGCAGCTTCCCTGGAATAGAAGTGCAGACCCACTCAAAATGACCTCAAGGGGAGTGTGTGGCTCTTCAGTGCAACCAGTCCAACATGAACATGAAGTGCTGCTCGCTCCACAGGGTCCCATGGCAAAACTTAAGGTTTATCCATACAATCTCCTCTAGCTGCTCAGAGGTGATCATCGGAAACCCTCTGATATCATCTACTTCTCCTCATCTTTGTTGTCACTGTCAAATGTGTGAAGGGATATGACATATCATCTATAGATAATACGATTAGGAGAATCACATGCTTTAGGTGTCCCAAGGGAGTTGATGACTCATAGGTATCCATGATAGGTTATATCCTATGGTCATCTTGGTCCACCATCAGTTCATTGCTGGAGTAACTCAGCTATTTATCAACCAACCTCCATCATCTCCATGCAACTCTTGATATGGTGAAGGTGATCTCTCCTAACTATGTGTTGCTGCAAAGGAGTGACATTTGCGTGCTCCCCTAGGTGTGTCTCCTCTATGCAAGGCACTATACCCCTCTGAGTCTCATCATACATCTCGACATGTCTCGGTGAACTATCACTCGTCTATGCTTTGTATTATAGGCCTGCTTCACGTCGTCTCAGTGAGTCAGTGCATCAGATCTGGTCCTTCCTTGGGATCAACCCTCTACATGAGAATATCACTCGAAGACAAATGGAAGTCTCATCCATCATCAAGTGCTCCTCTGCTAGATCACCAAAATCCTCTATCGATCTTGGTATTCGATGCATCTGAGGGTCCACTAAGATAGATGAAGTGAATCTCCGACGAATCTCCCCAAGAGACTCGCCCGACCTAGACCTCTGATGATTGAAAACTACGCCTCCTCAAGAGATCTCGGGAGTGCTCTCCAACCAGTGTGTCCTCAGCCTCCCGAGGCCTCATGACCCTCTATCCTCAATGAGTGGTCCACAATGGGTCAACAAGCACAAGTGGTGGTCCTCATCCTTGAATGCTCTCTCTTAGGAGTATGAAAATCAATCATGGAAGAAATCCTGCATCCCCGAGCTACCATTGATGCTCTCCGCCGGTGATCGCCATCATGCATCCTCATCCATCGTCTAGTGGTTTATATGATCATGGCTCGCGCTAACTCTCAGGCGTGAACATGCTCTAAGTGGTGTGACTCCTGATCATAGTCATCTTGGGGTACCCCCTCATGCCTCAAACTGCTAGTTCCATCACTAACAACAATCTCTGCATAAGATAAAGTGTTGGATACGGTGTCTATTATTGCCACTAGGTCTACCCTTGTGGTGCACATCATTCTCAATTGCTTTGTAGCTCCTCTGGATCTGTGTCAGGTGTGGCAGGTTATCCTCTGATGCCTCAACACCTGCTATCGTCTAGCTGGATCCCACATATAGGCTGATATCCAGGACTGCGCTATGGGTCATCTGTGCTAAAAGAGTGCATGCTCATCAAAGCGGGCCGATCTGGAAGTAAGTGCTCCATCAGCTTGTCAGCCTCTGCAATCTACTCAAATAATGGAGTCTCCAAAAAACTGTGACTCAAACTCCTCATATTGATATGTGAGTGTAGGATCAAATATCTACACGTCATATATCTCATCCTAGATCTATGGATCCATGTGTCCATGGTGTGCATCCCTCACTAGGCTCATCCATCATACCTAACATGCCATCGATCTCCTCATGTGAAGTGGCTATCCTAGGTGTAATGCGAGCGGTGATAGATGTAATCTGACCCCTAGGAAGCTCATCATCTCTAGGTGCTAGCGTGTGTGACTCCTCACTAGTGTCACCACTTTCTAAGGAGTAAGGTCATCAATGGCATGTGACATGTCTGCTGAGGACATTGGTGCCTATCGTCTTGTCCATCTATTTGCCTATCCACTACACAAGGGTCATCATCTCCTCAAGCGTGCAAGCATCACTAGCCTCGTGCAAGAGTCATCATCCCTCCTCGGTAGAGTCACTATCACTAGCCTACCATGCAGAGTCACTGTCATCATCCGACTACTCGGATAAGCCTAATGATCCATCCTCACATACCTCATGCGTCATTTGTCCTCTAGGTACCTCAACAATGGCAAGCTGTACCCCTTCGCCTACACCTGAGATTAGGTTCCCCAATTGCCAGCAAAGAGATTCGTGCTCCTAATAGGTGTGGGTTGTCACATGCTTCCAGATCTATTTGTTGGGGCCACATGTGTCCATTAGCAGTGACTTCCCGAGAATGTAATCTCATCACATTATCCCACCTAGGATTTTCATGGATATAATCTTGTTGGTACATTACTTGAGCCCTAGTTTCTCACTAGGTGGTAATATTTCATCTACCAGCGTCTGATCTCTCTAGAAAAATCTTTAATATCCATCTCTTCTTATGGAAGACCCTCTAAGCTCTGCCTGCATATTACTAATTCCAGAAGCTTGGCGGGGCTCTGACTCGCGATACCTTTATGTAATGATCCCAAGAAAATTTTTTGCTTGAAACCACTAGCTATCTGTTGTGTATGATGTAGGACTTGTGTGGGTTATCTGGGTATTAGGTATGTTCATACAAGATTCATCAACACATGAAACCACAAATATACTCAAGATATAGAAACCTAGGCAAGATCTGGGCATTTGTTATAGGCATCATCCGGATACAATAGAAAGAAGCGGATCTGGAATAATCCTGGGGTAAACCAATAGATAACAAGTGAGCTACTATAGAATGCTTCAGCTAATACTAAACAAACCTCAAAATTTGGATATACATTGAATATTGAATACAAGTAGATCTAGGTCGTATGAATCCTCATCAAGTGGGAGAGGTCTGCATCCTATTTGGATAAGTGAACCTCCTCAACAATTGACCACAGTGCCAAAGATGTCCAATCACCCCAAAAGTATGGCCCGATGGGTCGGGTGTGTTGTAAGAACAACCCGGTCAGATCTCAAATCCACACTCTCAAGCCACAGTGGGTCTGAACTCCTCCTTGAATGGGTGGCTTGGATTGCACTGAAACCCTGGGTGTTCATCCCTAATGAGAGAGCCTCCAAATGCCTCTGAAACTCCCAACTGGGAATAGATGAGACCAACATAAAATTGATGGGGTGAAGTCCTGAGTCCGGATCACGAGAGTGTGGCACCTCAAGCTGACTAGATCTTGAGATCTTTCGGAAGCCTTCTCTTCAATTCGTCCCACTACTCTAAGAAATAATCTAAAACATGAAACTCTCTCAGAAATCACCAGGAATGATGGTGAAGACCCTCTGAGAACCAGTGATGAGATCTCCAAAGCCACCTTGATAAGCCTACAATGGATATCTCTCCAAGGAGATGGGTCAGCCCCAGAAACCCCTAGCTGGTGCGCCCTCTCTATCTCACCCAAGTGGCGTGTGAGACCCTCACACTTGGCCAGGTAGATCTAGAACTAGAATGGTGTGGGAGAGTGTGGCATCTCCGAGACCAAGCTTTGAACAAGTGGGTGGATCTTTCACCATCCAGATGCGTCCTCTGGGGTTTGTTGGGTCAAGGCCTCAGAGCCTGATGTTGGGCTTGCTGGCTAGAAGCGGGATATCAAGTCGCCAAACATGCATGAATAGTAGGTGGGGCCTTGCCTTCCTCTTGCTGCTTTGCGAAACCTCCGTGCACTCCAGAACGGCTTTCATTTATTAATGTTGATTGGTGGTAAATCCTTCCCAGTGTTAACATGCAGAGTCACCCCATCTCTCTCCATGCACTTGGCTACATGCCTAAAGTCCTCCTAGCCATCCCATCTTGTGGTGTTGCTCCTCCCAATTCCAATGAGCTATTACCTTGAGAGGTTCCTCAATGCCCAAAATGACCTCTTAGGTGAATTCCCATTAGCTTATAGTTCAAAATAGTCAAAATAGTAGATAAGTGAGATGCTGCTTGAGTGAGAGAAATAAACTTATATCTTGAATGGCTCATAATGATGGAATAATATGAGCGATCGTTGGGCTGGACCCCACAATGCCTCTGAATACCCCACCTATGGGGCTTGTGTGGAGTCGATCTCATTGTTTAGAATATGATTTAAAAGAAGGAAATAATTTGGGATTTAGTCATTTAAGGTTGTTCTTGTGTTTCCCCTCCTGGGCGCTGTGAATTGAGGATTCCTGCCTCTTTTACCTTTGCCATCACCAATTCTCGGCTAGCTGCGGTATTTTCATATTCTTTTACTACAATTGAGCCAATATTGATGTCAAAGCCATTGTGTCTATATGTTTCTTGGCCCTTGTTGTTTATGCTACAGAATGCTGCTCAATTATGTGCGAATCCCTGTTTAAGTTTAGAACATGTACGCTAAACTTCTGACATTGTTATCCTGCAGTCCATATAACACGCATCGACTCTTTCCTTCTGGTTTCAATGGATTTCAAATCTAAAGTCTATCTACATTGGAAATTTTAAGAGCCTTGCTTATTAAAATGGGGATGACCTTGCAAATGACAGTGATGGAGGTGTTTGAGAAAGAATCTAAATTTTGAAGGTGATGATCCTTTCATTTTTAAGTGTTCATGGAAATATTATGTTTTCACCTACTAGAGGCATTTATAGGCCCATAGTCCATCTACTAAGACTTTTGTGTTTTTGAGGATTCATTACATAACACAAAAAAACTATGGGAATTTCATAGCGCATAAAACTACGGAATCGTCTACACAGACTATTATGTTGTTGTGCTAGCAAAGAAATTTCTGAGATCACCTGGACGGAAAGTGACTCTGAGGTCTGCGGAGGCGGTTTATAGGAGGGTTCTGCGGATATTTTCACGGAACTTCATGGCGACTAACGATACAAAATTTGATCATAAAACCAAAAGCAGCCAGTGGGTTTCTCGGGAAATTTTGGGAGGAAGATGGTATACTGTTGAGAAAGCGATAGAATTTCAGCTTTATTGATTTAATTGAGAGAAAACAATTAAAACACCACGATTGTGCTACTGATATCTTTGCAAATTCTATGTTTTGATTGGATATTAAGCCTTGTTGGGAGGGTTACCGGTTGTCAAGGAGGGGTTGAATGACTTCTCATGGATCAATCAGATGTCAAGGGACACTTGCTTAAGATTTATATCCATTAAAACTTCATGCTGTGAGTTGGAAACAATTCATTTATGACTTCCAACAATTTCATGAAAATTAGGTTCTGTTGGATTTTTGTCTCTCTCTTTTGGTGTACCACCTATCTTCAAGGCCTAGAATCCAATGAAAGGGATGGGATTCGACCTCTTGAGGATATTTTGATGCTTTTTCTATTTAATTAAGGAAGGATCTCTTGGAAGGGGTTGGGTCCTTGGAGCCAAGAGGCTAGATAGAGTAGAAGGCCAGTTTCTGCCATTATTGTGTTCATTTGTAAGCCTAAAATTTTGATTTTAATCATTCACTTTATTGTAGACTCATGAGAGCTGTGATTTTCAGACTGTAATTCTTTTGTTTATATATATTCTTATTTAAATATATTACCGTTGAGGATTAAAGGTTGCCAATGATTTATGGATCCTAAAGAAGCGAGAGGATCTGTTGTAATTTAGCCATCGTTGATTGTTTTATTCAGTGAGCTGTTGGTTATTAAATTGAGAGGATCTTTGTTTCAGTGAACATTCTATCTTCATTTTCCTTCTTCATTCTTCCATCCATCATCTTATAATCTTTCTTGTTTTCTGTTGAACAGCTTTAGTGCCTTCAATGAGTAGAATGTTTATGACTCCGTTTCCCATTGGTCTGACTCTTGATCTACCAATTTGCTGCCCTCTCCTTTCTTTCTCATCTTGTTGAGTCACCTGTCTTCAAGAAACCAAGCTTATCTTTTTTACGGTGTTTTGATGGGTCTTTGGAGCTATCCTCTAGCGATTCGAGTGACTCTGATTACTAACATTATTAGCATTGTTGTGAGGGATGGTTGAGTAGATTGAAAATCTCTGGCAGGAAGAATGACATTGCACAGCTCCAAATTTATATGGTGACTAAAGTTGGAAACCTTCAAGACTACACATTCACTGTAGGCTCCGTGTTCAAAAATCTGTTGGTGACTCCACTGGAGATGAGACAAATTAAATGGCTATGGGGCTATCCTAGCCGGGGAGGGTTTGCGCCACTTAATTTCTCAACCATAGCTGGTTATCCTCATCTTGTGCCTCAAATTGATGAATGGAAGATCTGCTGCCAAGATTTTATGAAGGTGAGAATGACAACTCTGTCGAGCATGTTCTAGAATTTCATGCCTTGATGCAGCAGCTTGACATCCAACATGAAGACATGCGTATGAAGTTGTTTATGTACTATCTTCAAGGAGATGTTTGTATTTAGTATCAGTCTCTTGAACCTTCTAGCATTTCTTCATTCAGAGAATTCCATGTTGCTTTCAATTTGCATTGTAAAAGATATTACTCCTCTGAGTTTCTTTTTTCATGATTGTTGTGAGGAATATGAAAAAAAGTGTTCAAGGTGCATTAAGTTACTCTCCTGACTATGAAGTTGAAGAAGATAACCTAGTCAAGAAAATCAGTGAAGGATCAACGCTTTCTTATTTTTGTTCTTATGTACTGGATTCATATTCAAATGATAGTTCCGATCATAAAAATACAGTAGATATTCTCTGACTATGAAGCTGGGATCAAATGATAAGTTAGTTTAAAAAAACTAGGGAAGATTCATCTCTATTTTTTCCTAGCTTTTCAGAATTGAAGGCAGATTTTGTTTGTTTCTCTTATGAAGAAAATGCAGAGGATATTTATGTTCTTGAAACAGATGTCTTTACTTGGCCCTACTTATGATGAAGAAGTTGTTTTTCAAAATACTGACCAAGAACAGCCAATTTTTTATGAATATCCCATCGAAGATGATGATGAGCAGAATTTTTTCATAGCTTTTCTAGAACCTCGTAGCATGGTTCATGTATATGATAATTATGAATATGATCCTTGGGAGAGCCATGGAGGAAGAAAAGGGAAGGATGCAAGTAATGAAACTTATCCTGCCTCCAACATAAATGAGCATATATCACCTGGGATTAACAATCCTGCATTAATCCTTTATCCACATGTACACATTGAGAACACCAAACAACATGTGGTGTGATGGAAATAAAGGGAGATTGGCTTTTGCAGGTTTGGCATGCTTGTATTATATAAATCAATCAAATCCTTGTAAAGTTGTAAACCAATCATTCCACCAGTGTAAAGAATTTCATCCCGACAGTAGGGCCGTCTAGAATAAAGAAAGAGATTTGACTGTCGCAGCAATTCCCTATGAGATGGTTGGCTACCAGGCGTGCGGTCGTGATCCGAAGGTCGTCGCTGAGGATGTCAACAAAGAGGAGCAGGTCTGACACGTCATTAAGCTCTGAGTCTACACAAGTGGGAGTCGACAACAAGGAATTAGCCATGGGTTGTCAATGGGACATGAGTCTGCAATGATCTGAATCAAGAAAGGAAATGGGAAAAGGACAAATTTCTCAATGAACTTTCAGAACCGAGAGACTCAAGATGGATCACCCACAAGCCTCAGAGAATGAATTTGATCAAAGAGAATGACTAGAAGCAAATAAAACAAAAAACCAAAGAGGTTGTATCCAATTATGGTGCGTAATTTTGTTATTGGATGCGGTAAGTGGACTAAACTAATCTCCCTAACTACAGGGAAGCTACAAACAAAACAAAGACCAGGAATACAAACTTCACCTTAGACTTCATTGTCCCATATAAACTAATTGAGGAGAGGAAGGGAATGAAGGACATACCTTTAAATGGCGTTTTGATCATGTTAGTAATAGTCTTATACAAACCAATGCTGGATTTGGGATGGTGAACTGTTCAAGAGGTACAAACCAAAGCAAGAAGAGAACAAAGATATATTTCAATGAATTCTATGTATAAGATCAAGAATTATACAATAAGCAAAGACACCTTATAGGGAAGAAATGCATTCTTGCATTATATTAAAATGGAAAGTGGAAAATACAACCCAGCACCTTGATGTTGCAAGATCTCTTTCAATGGCTCTTTCAACTCCAACTTACACACCTGCTTTGCTCCAATGCAGCTGTGAAAGATCCACAATGGGCTGAGGCTAAAAGCAAAACTATCTCAAGTATAATCTATAACGGAATTCTTCATGCATATGCAAACCTTACCAGCCTTTTTCATTTTTCCATGAAGTCCACTCTTTATGGGGTGAAAGAGGTCGATCAGGAGGAGGTGGGATGATCCCACTAAATTAGAAGAGCGAGTAAGATCAAATTGATCAGAGGCCACCTCATCTCCTAGAAGATTCCCTTCTATAACATTTGTGAATTTTGACTTTTCCTTTGCTTAATAATCATCGCACCCTATGCACAATAATCATGTGATGACGTCGCAGTCTAGTTTTAGTGTAGTGTGTGATGATCAGGCATTGTCGCACCTTATGAATAGAGAAGGGTGCGATGAATTTCCTTTATAGGGTTTTCTGGCAATCAAATCACTTTTTTCTCTTGGAAAAAGTCTCTTTTAATATTTTTCAAGGGTATACTAGGTAGGTTAAGCACATGTGTCCCGGTTGATCCTGGGGTAGCAAAATAATGTGTAACACACACCCAACTCATGGGCTCTCTCTGGTTGACTCACTGGAGTCATGTGGAAGGAGATGTCTCAGCAGTGTAATCATCAACACTCCCTCAACTAGGGAGAGTCCTGAGGAGCAGTCTCTCGCGGATGTACTCAAACTTCATCTTGGCAAGTGGTTTGGGTGAGAGATGTCGACAATTTTGCTCATGGGTAGAATGCTTGCGTGTATTGTTTTTCCCTACACACCATATCTATGATATATTGGTATTTTATCTCAATGTGTTTGATCTATCATGAAACATAGGGTTCTGAAACTTCTGACTCTAGTTATCACAATGAATAGTAGTAGGATCCATCTCATGATCGAACAAGTCTGTCAAATTTTTTTGAAGCCACACTACTTCACATAATGCTACACTCAATGCATTGTACTTTGCCTCTGCGGTGCTCAATGCCACGTAACTCTATTTTCTTTGCCGAGGAGCCATGCGGAACCACAAAGTGAAGGCAACGGCGGAGGTTGAACTCTTTCGATCCACTGCGCTCCCTATCTAGTCTGCATCGGAATATCCCTGTAAGCTCAAGTCTACATTGGAGGCATATCTGAGAATGCATATCAATTGTGCCTCCGTGGGTATCTCAATACCGTGTTTTGATGTTATCCAATGGAGTGCAATATAGATTATTTCATTAGACTGAATCAGCACATTCCTTTGCATAGCATATAAAGATGCGGTGTTAACGGTCATCGATGATCAATCGGGTTATTAGAACGCAGGGTGTGGATCAATCTCTCATGAATCGACATCATTCATCTTCTTCAAATCCATGCATGGTGGTGGGCGTAGTTTGCGTTATCATCTTAGGAATTTTCAATATCTCCGTTGTGTTTTCATGACTGGAGAGCCCTCATCCTCCACCATGCTTCTATTGAAGTGGTGCATCCAAGCTGATCCTTCATCTCAAATTTAGCAATCAAAGTAACTGTTGTGATGAGCCAGTAGTCTCTATGAACCCGATTGAGGAAGATTAGATCACATATGGTTAGCAATTAAGCACTCTGTTGCCAACAGTGTGAGTAATATGGGTTTGGATGATGACCCTCTTGTTTGAAGCCCAAGAGCTCATCAAAGTCCATCCATTTGTCATACCAGTCTGACATTGCTTTGCTTGTCCCATCTGGAGACTCTTCGGCTGCACACATGAAATTTTTGGATTTATTGTATAGCAGATCGCCGAACATGGAGTATAAACTGGCTATCAGTCTCACGATTGAGAGGTTGTCTTTACATCCATCGGTGGTTTCCCGGTATGGATGCGATGATACAGTGATAGAGCGGATGGAGATTAATAGGGCTCTTTGGAAAATGTCATCATAGTATTTCCGATGTTTCCATGTTTGGATGCTTGATTTTACTCATTTGGAAGTCACTCTGAGACTTCCTTCTAGTGTCGAGAAACAATATCCCATACATCATTTTCAATATAGGCCCGATATTCTTACATCATAGGCATCTTGCCATACTTTTTTACCTGAAGCTTCTCCATGACAAAGAAGGCTCAAAGTCAATCTAAGTGGCTCATGACTGAAGGTAGCTCAAAAATCTCTTTAGTCTCTTTCTCTCGGGATGTTCCTTGAGGAGTTGTATGTCCCTCTGCTTCACATGCAGAGTCCTATCCAATTAGCGAGGCCTTTTATGTCTCTGCAATATCTTGGCATATCAATTGGAACGCTGGATCAATTGGAATAAGCGGATCATGGAATCTTGTTTGTCTCCTACGAACCGAGAGGAGGAAATTATTATCTCAACATCAATATCCATCTGAGATTCTTTTGATCTTTGGAAGGCTATCTCTTCCCTAAAATTAACATACCTGCTTATCTCAATTTGTCTATGACCAGGAATGTAGATCATATATTCCTTGAAGATTCATCGTATTCCACTAATGTACCCTTTCTGCCTGATGGGTCTAGCTTGGATCTCTTCTTTGGGTACATGTGAAATGCTCGGGCACCAAAATGTGCAAAAGTGTCAATCTGGGGCTTTACTCGTTGAAAGCTATTGCAGGTTATGTTCTTCAAAGATCTAATGGGGACTCATGTTACGAACATACAATGTTTTCATACGTATACGCCCATATAGATTCATGGGTAGACTCGATCATGTATCGGTGGCACTGGTTGCCTAGATGATAGTTCTATTCTTCCTTTACGCAACCCATTTGTTGAGGCTTGGGCTGAACTCCTCTTGATCCTACTTCAATCTGAGAGAAATTGTTGAAATCCTTGGAAGTGTATTCTCCTCCATTGCTCCCGATCTTAGTACCTTGATCTTTCTTTGGTCAAGTTATCAACCTAAACTTTGAATTCTTGAAATTTTGCAAGGCCTCCATCTTTGTTCTTTAGGAGTAAATCCAAGTTTTCCGAGAATGATCACCTATGAAGAGTACATAGTACATGTATCCATTCAGAGAAGCAACAGTCATTGGCCCACTCACATCCCAGATAACCATCAGAGTCAAGATTTCTAGCATGGATCGTTGTCTATCCAAAAGGACCCCATAACATTTTTGCCAAAACTGTATGCAAAACCTGCTTTATGTTGAATCTATATCTGGAAGGCTGTGCCATTTCCCTAGGATGGGGAAGCTCTAAATGAGATGTGATCAAGTCTCACCCGTGCCATAGCTCCTCAGTGGTATGTCATCTAATAGGGCTGGAGTACGTCTGATGGTCAATCTGTATAGGCTTCTTTCATAGAACACCAATTACTTTGGCAAAATTTATATATATGTGATCTTTGTGCCATGCAAGAACCTTCCTTCGGAGAAAGTAACCTTGTAGCCTTTGTCTTCTAAAAGTGAGAAATGGAGACAAGGTTCCTCTTGTCCATGTACATATAGTGCTTCCTTGGTTGGTACATGTCGGAAGCTCTGGTTGGAAGGTAGAGTTCCAGCCTTTCACACATTATATCTAGCATCGTCTCAGGACAGCATGTAGATTTGTCTCTTTCTCAACAAAATTAGTTAGGTGATCTCTGGCTAGGTCCTGTGTACACAGGCACCCTCTTGTCAAGTGTAAACCATTATCATTGGTAGGGACCATACTTGAGAGTGCTGAAATGTTGATGTTTTCATCTCTTTGAAGTCTTGGCTTCCAGTAACTGAATTTGCTTCATCTATCAAGTTTGTCTTCATCATGATTTTTGTTCATCATATTTTTAGATTGTGAAACCAGGAAAACCTAGCGATAGGCTGCAAATTTGGCGACTAGCGGGTTTTGTTGAACTGTATTCCGGCAATAAGCCTTTGAGATGAAGGAACGGTGAGTTGAAGGCTCCTTCGTGAGTTGCGAAACCCTAATTAGAAATTTTTTGGAAAATTGAGAACCCACAGAAACCTAGGGCCAAAAAATCAAAATGTTTCGATGCAATCTAAAACTTGTTGGAGGTCGTTGGAGGAGGTTGTGCACTCTATGCGCACTTGTCCCAGTGATCCAAAGTAGAGGTGTTGGAACACCACCGGAAAAGAAAGGAGGTTTGTGCAATTGCGGAAACCCTAGGAGGGTGTTGTGGTTCGAGGCAGGAGGATGGTATTTAGATACTTGCAATGGGTTCTTCGGGATAATAAAACCATGTTGATTTTTCGATGCAGCTAGGCTCAAGCGCCAAGAGTTCATTCCAATTTTGGCAGCTTTATAAGACCATGAACAGTGGAACCGCCATTAACAGTTTGTTAGGCAGCCAAGATCTGAAGAAATACCATGCACAAGTACACAAGTATCATGGGAAACCCTTCCAACAAGGGAATAACCGATGATGCTTTTATATTCTTCAAGAAAAGACCTCCAACATCATAAACCTAACTTTACAAAGGAATTATACAAAATAGAACTAGTAGCCCAAGAGGGTCGCACTTCAATAAGAACAAGTACTTGCTAGAATTTAAACTCACAACGTGTTATATTTCACCATCAATGGAAATTACCTTTATTTATATAAGAATGATAATATCAAAAGTAGTGTCTATTGGCTGCTTGAGGTTGACCTCAATCAAAATATAATTGTAATTACCATATTAATTATCTTTTACGTAATTATCTTTACTTTATGGGTAGAGTGACATACCCTTTACATCACAAATAGGGTTACAGGTAAGTCGACTCTTGGACAATAAGCAGGGATATCCCTTACACCACCGGGTGCTTTCGACCACTAGGGCACATTCATTATTATATACAAGACAAGTCTTTCTCATTGCGTCTCACATGAGAATCTTTCGAATACACACTCACTAGTGCTCAGCCACTAGGATCACGTTCACGTACTCCCTACGATACGAGGCGATCCCTCAACCGGATCTCTATCTTACTGCATCTCACAGGAGAATCATCCGAAGTATCACATCATCTCAACTCTACGCACGGAGGCCGTTACATGCGTTTCATCTCAGTCTCCGGAGAGAACAACCCACCACACTCATGGAGCTTCCCTCACCCCTGCGAGGGACGCAGCGTTCCATCTTAGGTCTTAGGGAGGAACCACACACCCATCTCATGGGCACACACCCAACTCATGGGCTCTCTGGGGCAGACTCACTTTCGGTTTGTGTCACGAAGGATGTCTCAACCTTGATTCATAATCATCAACACATGTTTGAGTCCTCTGGGGCTTTCTTAAGCCTGCATACATCTATCTCCCTGTCATGGACCTCAAAACCCTATGGTTGATCAATGTAGACCTCTTCCTCAATAATGTCGCCGTTGAAGGCGGATCTCCCATCCACATCCCGATGGATGTTCCATCCCATCTCAAAATATATAAAGATAACTGCTCGAATAGAGTATTTGGCCACAGGAGCAAAAGTCTCCTCGTAGTCCTCTCTCTAAAGAAAACCCACAAGCCACAATTTTGGCCTTGTACTTCTCCACATTGTAATATGTTGCATGCTTTACCTTGTAAAGCCACTTGGAAGACACAACTGACTTCCTACGGTCAAACTGATCTCCTAGACATCATTCCTCGTGATGGAGTTGTGCTCCTCCACCATGGCATCTCTCCACACACACCTTTCGTTGGTTGCTTCCTCAAAGTTGGAGGGCTTTGAGTCTATGATGCTGATCATCAAAGCCATATACTACAAAAATATTCGTGGAGGTCTTCTCTCCCACGGTGGACCTAGGAGGTTTAACATGCTCCCAAGCATCCACGCAGATGCCTTTCAGAACCACTAAGCCTCATTTGAGTCGAGAGAGTGACCTCATCCACCTCCAGGGTTTAGCGGCTCCTGCCTTTGGAGTCTCTGCTACTTCAGTTGTTGGTAGATCCTAAGTTTCCGAGGATGCCAAGTTTTCCTCTAACTTGACATCTTGGCTCACCATTGTCTTGCGCTGATCTGGAAAGAACACCCTTAGTCCTTCGAATCCTCACTGTACCTCACCAAAATGCCCCTCTCCCCTTAGGGATGCAACTTTGTCGTCTTCTCCATAGGAATGTGGATGTACACTAAACAACCAAAAATCCTGAGATGTACTATCTCAGGTCTATTTCCCCAAGAACATGACACTAATGAAAATCAAGCACACATAAACATCACTATCTTTTGGTAGATACCCCTAGAAAAATGTTGGAGGGAAAACAATGCTGAGAATGATTTTGTTATGCTAGAATTGGGGCTCCATATGAGGATAATGGCCCGCAGAGAGAAATACAATTCTGCCAAGAGCCCCAACCTGGCAAGGTGGGACTATTTTCTGGGCCAATTTGACCGCAGCTTTTAGGGCATTTTGTTCTTCTTATGAATCCGCCTTATGTATTTGTCACACTATGAACACTTTGTATGTCGTATGGAAGCTGCATGCGATCAGGCCTCTCCACAGCGAAAGCTGCTCATACTGAAACCCACCTATGTAAGCCTTTGTTCTCTCTCTCCTTGACCTAATCTCTGGTTGGAGTCCTTCTCCTTCCCTTTGAGATCTCCTTGAATCAAAATCATTCTTGATCCAACTCTCAAGAGTATCAAGTCTCCTTGGTCTCTATCAAGTGTAAGCCAAAGTCCTTATTTGCTTCTACGCACTTGAATGACTCCACATATAAAAGAGATCCTTCTTTGTTATCTTTTGTGGCAGATGTGTCTCCTCCTTCCACCTAGCCTTGTCTTTATAGTAGGTAGGTTATGTCATTTATAATCTCACTTGAGATTATAGATTGCATCGCGAGATTGCATGCAGATTACTACTAAATACTTTCTTTTCCTTGAATAACTCAACTAATTAATTACATAATTAAATAAAAAGCAATTTACTTTAATAATTCCTTTAATTAAGTAAATTCAAGAGTGAAAGGCTTTGAATGATTTCCACACATCCAAACACATAAACCACTATGCGGGGAATACGTAATGCGATGCTACCATGTAACACTAGCAGCCTTGGATGTTATTGCAGCCTTGTTCTTGTGTCATGCATGGAGGCTAGGACAAGATCATGGAAAGCTAGAGTTGCCATTCCATGTACTTGTGCGATGAAACATGGCCAGGGTTTGTCAACCCTGAGGAAGACATGAGTGCTAGTGTGGAGAGCTTGTGTGATCTGGGAGCTTGGTAAAAGGCAAGAGAGGCTTGTCGATGTGTATCCCAATTTGTGTGGATCTTTGGTAGAAGCGATAACTTTGATTAGAATTAACTCCTAGCTAGAAGAAGGAGTTGGTGGCTAGATTTTTCTTATGGTTTCCCAAGCAAAGGTTTAGAGAGCTTGACTTGTACCAAATCCTTGTGATAAGGCTATGGTATATACTTGAACTTCATCTTTTATATATATATATGAAGTTTCAAGCTGTCAGATTATTAATGTGCCCTGGGGTCAATGTTTTGTGTATAGCCCTCTTCATGATTGAATAGATTCCAATACTGGCTATGCATGTTGATTTGTTGTAACATAGATTTGGATTGGTTAGAGTGACTTTGAGATTTACTTATCTAGAAGATAAGAAGACAGATTTACTGTCGTTATAATCTGTTGTTATAAGACATTATAGATCTATTATTTGCTTGGCAAGTGTGTCTGAAGTGTTGTAACTTGTTGGCATTTAAAAACATTTGTTCTGTTATTATTTTATTGGCCTGTGTGGTGAATTAGGTTGAACAGAGGTGAAGCCATGGCTATTTGGCAGGTGTAACTGTCCCTAACAATGAAAGTTCCTGGGGAGAAAATAGATCCAGGAAGCCTCAAGGTTGAGGTAAAACTTTGGAAGTTGCATTAATTGTTCGTTTCTGAAAATTTATATATAACTTAATCAATCACTCACCCACTTTAATGTATTTTATTAGAGACATGGTCAAAATTGATCACCCACTCTGAAATATTCTCAATATAAGGTGGTAAACAGAAAACAAACATTTCAGTCAAAGGGGTTGCCAAACTTGTTAGGTGTGTGTGTGTGTGTGTGTATATATATATATATATATATATATATATAAACAATGAAAACAAAATCTAAATGTCTGATATAAACAAACTTTAATACAATGTCCATACTAATCTTAGAAACAAAACAAATGAGTAAGAAAATAATAAATAGCATCTAATATAACTGGTACATTAATTTTACCAGAAGAATATCTTCATCTGTGCCAAAGGATTTCCGTGCTTCATCTAAGCACCATAGTGAGATTCTCTCACTTTCTCTGCAAAAAAAATCAAACAGTTACATGAATAATAATGTCAAGCATTCCCCAGGTATCTGCAAATATTTAGTGTTTGTTATGCAACAAAGCTAAAAAATCATAAAATGAAAACACAACACTTTCATGGTCCATATTATAATATACTATTGATTGCAACTATGTACATTCCTTGAACCGTATTTATGATCAAAGAACAACAACATGACTGAAATAGATTGAATACAACACCTATTTATGATCAAAGAACAACAACATGAACTGAAATAGATTGAATACAACACCATGGTATTAAACTCTTTCAGGTGCAGTCTCCCACCAAGGAAATCCAACCCTCTCTTCGTACTGATCCAGGCATCTTGTTCTATTATGAAGACCTAGGCCAATCTCCTACAATTATCCACTCCCCCTTGCTTCTTGCCACCTTTTTTCACCTGGTGATATCAAGTGAGCGATCCAAACCCTCGGCTCAAGTAAAGCAAGAGATGAGGAAGGTTTTCCAGCGATATTTTTGAAATATAGTATTCCAACCTAAGTTGGAGGGAACTTCACGACCCTAACAATTCTAGGTGTTAACTTGGTAGCTCAGAAGGTGTCTCAGCTAAGCCTATGTGTCCAAGGCTAGCTGATGGACACAATTAAATACCCAGATCAGCTTTATTGATTTTATCCTAAGTTTTAACTTAAGAAAAGTATAAAAGTCATTTAAATGATTTTTATTGACTTTTCACTCAGATTTCTAAAAAGTCACTTTTTCAGAAATTAATAATTCACTGAAGTGAATTTATGGAGGCTTCTAGAAGCCTCTAGGAAAAGTGAATTAGAAAGATAAAAGAAGGTTGAGGGTGAAGGAAAAAAACACATTGTCTATTGAATTGATGAGTGAGGGCATTGGCTGAGGAAGAGGAAGTCGATTCTGCGGAGTGAGGAAGGGCAACTTAGCAGCAGAGGAGTGAGTTGAGTGCAGGCCGTTCCAGCCAAGACAGAGGCTGAAAAAGTAGGACTGATTTTTTAGGGCCGAAAAAGTAGGCCGAGTTTGCTTTCCTATAAGAAATTTCTGAATTTTTCTGCTACTGTAAATTGCAATTTGTAATTCCTTTGAAGCCAATAAAGCCCCTTCTTTGCTGGTTTTCCCCACACTAGGGTTTCCAAGGTATTTATCGTGTCTTCCTAATTTATGTGCTTGGTTTTTATTTTCTTTTGCTGGTCATTTTAAGTTAAATAACTCAACTGTAAATTTAATGCAAGGTTTTCAGAAGTTATATCAGCATAAATAAATTTCTGGGTAAAGAAAAATCATTGGCATTTTATTTCTGTTTGTTGAGTTTAAAAGAAATTAGCATGGTATCAGAGCTCAGCCTCTGAATACAGAAGGAACCAAGTTGGTTTGTTGTGTAGACCAGGAGTAAATCAGCAGAGGGGTCAAGTTACCAAAGAGGGCATGTGAGTCAGGGCAACTGAAATAATGGCCAATGTAGGCTTGAGATTCTAGGATAGGCTGGAGGGAGCCTCAAATTTCAGTCCTTGGAGAGAGCAAATTGGTTTGCTGCTGGAGGAACAAGGTTTGTGGGAGTTTGTTGAAGGGACAACAGTACTTCCAGCAGACCCGGCACAACAACTAGCGCATCTTAGAAGAGATGTGAAGGCTAGGCGAATAATTATTGATGGAGTCAAAGACCACATCATTTCTCATATGTCTAGCAAGAAGACAGTTAAGGATATGTGGGAGGCCCTAGTTAAATTGTACCCATCAGATAACCAGAGCAGGAAGATGTTGCTCAGGGAGAAACTCAAAAGCACAACGATGGTCAAGGGAGAGTCAGTTGTCACATATCTCACCAAGTTCACTCAAATCAGAGATAATGAACTGGCAGTTGTTGGGGAGACCGTGGATGACACTAAGTTGGTGAGGACAGCATTGAATGGCTTCACGAAGCAGTGGGATGTATTTTTCAGAGGTGTTGTAGCATGGGAAAATCTCCATGATTGTGAGAGGTTATGGGATGACTTCACCCAGGAGGAGCTGCATGTTGGTACCTCACAGGCTAGCCAACCAAAGAGTCGGGATGAGGAGAATCTTGCCTTATTGGAAAGGGCAAGTTTAGAGGAAAGAAGAGCCCTAGTGGGTGTCAGACCTCTAAGGGAGAAAAGAAGGGACTTGTTAACCCCTAGATTTTCACCTTTGAAAATCTTGTGGGTTAAGAGCCAACATGCACTATTTGGGCTGGCATTCTGAGATTCTCCCAGAGTCTAGCACTTGTGTTGAACAAGAGCTTGGTTCCCATCAGAGGCAGGTATATGATCAGTACATGGTTATTTTGTTCAGAGGTAGAGTTAGCTTGGTTTCCCATGCATTTTGAGAGAGATGTCTACATACAACAAGGGTTGCTACTTTTTAGGAGACACGGTTTGAGTGGGTCTCTCGACAATTTGGAGCAGTTCTGAGCATACAGGGATGGTCCTTGCATGATTCTAGGCCTTATAGCACTTTTTCGGGCGACATGCAAGAACTTTCTATTTTTAGCAGTTTGAGCTCCAGGCCCCAGATTCAGATTCTGAGCGCATACTATTGATCCTTGAGACACTTTGAGTCTTTTGGACCTCTTCAAGGATGATTCATCACAAATTTCTATTTTTAGCAGGTTGAGCACCAGGGCTCACATGTCGATTCTGATTGCAAATTCGGATTCCTTGCGGAAAATCAAATCCAATGAGTATAATATCATGGACATGCAAGGACTTTCTATATTTAGCAGTGTCTATTTTTAGCAGTAGACACATGGTGGTGTTGATTTTTCTATATGAGATAATATGTGATATTGATGTATTATTTCAATGATGAGTGTTCCATATATAGAGAACATATGGTGACCATCCATGAAGGGATGTGTCCCTTGGATAATCAATATCTATTTATTATTATCATTTACTTACTATATATATTATTTAATAATCAATAATTATATTATTAGTTATTAATCTAGGAGAATCTCTTCCTGGTGTTGTCCAAACATCAACACTCCCTCTCAACGAGGGAGACATTTTGCATCATGCCAAGCTTGTCTCTCTCCTACCTGAACCGAGGAGAAACTCCTTATGCGGCTCTCCCTCTGAGCGAATTTACTCTCTTTGAGACCAGGCTCACTTTGGGTCTGCATGTGATAGCATCTAGCATCTTGAGTCTTTATCATTCATTGTCAAATCACCATGACTAGGACAAAGACTACACCAAGGTCGTTCACCACAAGTACACCCCTGTGAGTGA
>SNQJ01S0138678.1:0-25306 GCA_010110895.2 Picea sitchensis | reverse complement strand
GCTGTCATGACTAGCAGAGCCCAACTAGGCATGTAAGCACTCACTTTTTGCTCACACGTCGACGAAAAGAGTGCAAACAAATATCTAGAGCAACAAATTATGGACGATATTTATAACATGAGTGTCCCAAACATAATAGATCATTGGTTCTAAAGCTACAAGACCTATTAATATACCAAAATTAACAAAACATCAATGAAAATACCATTCAAAAAAGGATAAAGCCAAAATGCTTATGTGTTGTTTCATTTAGTCTTGGAATCATTCGTCCATCTTCTTCTCTAGGCCAAGATGCCTCTCAATTACAAAATGCATGTTTTTTAAAGGGTCTTTGGGAAATCTGATCTCCCTATCTCCGAGGATAAGATCAGATCCCATAAGATCAAAACATTACAAATATGGCGGTCTAAAGCCACCCAAGATCAAATTGTATCTTCAAACATTTATGAAAGTTTTCCGTATTTACAAAATAAACAAAAGGAGATAACTAATCAACTAGATCGAGCATATTCAATCCCATAAGATCAACATCAAATATACCATGTCCTGAAAACCCAAAATGAGAACAAGTTAAAAAATTTATTAACAAATAATTACTAAATTTCATATGAAAATGAATTGGCTATAGAATCTCTTGATTCTGTATCCAGTCTTATGTTGGTAAAATAAATCTTAGTTGAGCTGATTTGATTTAGAAAAAACAACATGACTGTAATAAGAATCGTCTTACCATTTAACTAATAACTAAAAATGGATCAAGATATCTCAGAATTAATTATGTCCTTCACACTGTCTGCATTCATTATCACGATGTTTCCTGTCTTTTTGAGATGCTTGGCATGTCTATGTTCATTTTCCTTGAGGTCATGGTTTTCTTTTATGATAAATTCATTGTGGTTTGTGAGATAATTAAGCCTTGCTTGTAGAATGGGAATGTCCTTATAGTACTGTTCAATCCAATGCAAGCAGAATTCACAATGCACTGAAGGAGTAACCTATCAATGGAGTGTATAGTTGGATGTAAGAACATCAACACTACATGTTGTCGACCCTTGACTAAGATTTATACCAGTAAACCCCTTGCTACGCTACCCTCAATACAAGGTGGTATATTGTTAACATAGTCAAATAAATGATTAGGATCCGACTTATGACAGTCAGGATCTTCTTCTGCGATAAAATTCTCAATTTCAGGATATGAATCCTCATGGACCTAGATCGGGTTGATCGAGCTCACATGAGGCTTAGATTGATTATGCAGACTTCTTGAAATGAGTTGACCAGACCTCTTATTTTGAAACCCTAACATTGCTTGCTTATTTTTTGATTGTTTGCGAGGGTCTTCACTATCGGAAATTATAGTGGCTTTAAGGCCAACAACTAATTCATGCCCAAGGGTTCCAATTGACTCAGATCCAACATTTTGTTGCCCAGGTAAAAAATGATCAGGTATTTCATCATGATGAGGGTTTTTCTTCAAAGGATTTGGCTTGTCATTTTAGAAATCAAAATGTTTCTCTATCAGAGGTTTATCCAACATAGGGGTTTCTATAGGAATTTCTGTAACAAAACTGTTTTGAGCTAAAAACCCATCCCAATCATCACCCAAGGTTTTCAAACGATGAATCAACAACATTTTAATTAAACCATGGTGAAAGAGGCTAGAGTCGAGGCTCTTCTTCTTGTATCTTTTCGAAATTTTGTACAAAATCCTTAGAAAATAAAACGACACATTCAAATGGAAGCCTGTAAAGAGCATAAGAAATCTCACATGGTAAAGAAAAACCAGGCCATAACAACCCTCACAGGTAATAAATTGTTTTAGAACTGATAACAAACCATGCCACCTAACCTTAAGGAAGGAAACATGAATAACATTCTCACAACAGTCAATCTTTTTGTAGGTCATGAAAAGACTCCAGGGCACTTCGTTAATTTTTGAATTCTTGAACCACTTCTAACCAGTGAGAGGAAGCCTTGTTGCTTCACTCAATAAATCTTCAGTCACCTCCAACTGAACATCACCAAATGTTTCTCTGTATCCATAAAATGTTTGGGAAAATTCTTTGGCCACGCAAAGGTTATACCCTTTGAACTTCTTAATGAAAATATCCCACCAGATTTTCAAATCCTCACCCGCATCATTGTGAATTAACAATGCTTGAGATCCATTCGGCTCTATTCGGACAACAGGATCCATTAAGGATATGACCAGACTTTAACAAGGGTGACTCAAACTATCTATGGGTTTAGATGGTAGTGGTAAGAGGGACAAGTCTCAACAGATACCATGAAAACAAAATAAGAATAAAACCTGTGCAATGATATCATATACATGAAGGTATCAGTTATAGGGTTTGAACACTCCTGGTAATGAAATATCTGAGTACATATCACTACACAAACCCTTAACTCGTAATGAGAGGCCTGCCAATTCATTCTTCTAGCCAAAACAAAGTACAGGATACGATTTTGGTGCATTTAATCCCCACATCATGTACTGGATATAGTCAAAGGGTTGGAATGGATATGTTTTTACAATTCAAATGTGAATCGATGTTTGGTATTATATTTGATTTAAAAAGGATTCAAATAAATAAGCTTACAGTCCAAAAGCAAATCAACATAAGTATTATATCGACATTTGATAAACTCAAAAGGGAAAATCATTCAAGTAAGAAACATGAGGTAGATGTAACCACATTAAACCTTTAAAAACCAGGCTTTGGATAGGGATATAATGCAAAATTAATTTTCCATGCTTGATTCATGCTTTCAGTCATGAATCAAGCATGAAAATGAAAGATAAAAATAAAACAAGAATAATCGCACATCTTTTATAATCCAAAAATCACCCCTAGATAGTAATATTTATAGGATGAGGTGGGGGCATCTACAGGAAGTGTCGTTTGTTGTTCAAAATAGAAAAAACATGTAGGACTGCCAACAGTGGCGACTTATTGGGATAAGAAGTTATCTCTGCATCACCAAAAATTTCATGTTAGGACTGAGTAGAATGATTAAATATTAAAGAACAATTGAAAGGAAATCAAGCATCCCAATCAAATCCCCAAAAAATCACCTAGTCCATGTTCAGATGTATCTTTGTTCAAATGAAATCCGTTGAAATTTTTTAATTATGAGAGCAATGGTATGGAACCTAATGAATCTGATACTGTTGACAGGGATGTTGCTTCCAGTAGGCATCCATAGCCTCAACAAGGATGTCAATTATCCCACTATGACGCTTCTACCCTATCCAAGAATTGTCAATTCAAAATGAAGGGCGTTTTATGATTAATATCAAAACTTATACCTGATAATTTTCTTGAACCCGACATTGCTTCGCTACCAGCAGGCCTGTTCAGTACCCCAACGAAGTTTTCTTGGCATAATGCATGCATTTACCCGCTGCCTGCAGACCTGTTCAGTATCTCATCGAGTTTACAGATACTTCCCACAAATCTCTAGAAACTATTTGCAATTTTCCATAAATTTAATGATCTTTAGAAGAGAGGGGTGACGCTGAAAATTTTAGTTTTTAGAATACTTGATATTTTCCAGCCTTAAATTTTTATTTTTTTTATGACCTTTATTATGATCTGAAATTAGTTTTCTAACAAGGATAACTTCTCTAGGACAATAAGGCGTACTTTAGTTGTTTTATTTAAAAACAAGGACAACGTAAAGATCTTTAATGATGTTCGTGTCTACTCATGATTATAAAGTGAAACCAGGAAACCCACTTTGAACATAAAGTTTCTTTAGCTAGGTTGTGTTTCAACAATTTACAACATTGGTGCTCTGAAGAAACCTTGCTCATGATGAGGCATTCTAGTTTCCCTTCACGAACTAAAAGGTGATACAGACACAAGTTTATTTCAAATACAAAAACATCAAGAAAAATAAAAACAAAATTAGAAAAAACAAAAATTAAACAAAGAAAAATATGTGCAAAGGTGAATCTAGAAACATCAGGAAAAAGACCTTTTGAGATCTTGGCCATTCACCGGGAAGGTGTCTGGTTGTCCCTCCAAATTGTGTAGATGAAAAGAGTTGGGACCTAGTTTTTCAGCGATTATGAATGGCCCCAACCACAGGTTCTGGAACTTGGCATGTTCCCCTTTTCCTTCTTGAGGTTTATCCCATTTGAGAACCAGGTCTCCTACCTCGAAGTTTCTATCCGAAGAAGAGTTTGAATCAAACCATCCTTTCACAATCTGTTGATGCTGATCCAACCTCTCCTTTCCTTGTTCTCTTACTTCCTCTAGTTTCAACAAGGCATTAATTTGAATTTCAAGAGGAGGACATTCCTCTTCTTGAACTTTCTTTGATAACTACAGAGAGGGAAGCAGAGCATGTTAAGGGAGAATCGCTTCTCTTTCGTAGACAAGAAAGAAAGGGGAATTTCCAACAGAGGTTTTTGGTGTCACCCTATCATCCCAGAGTTCATTAAATAGCACATTGTGCCAATTTTTGTGGTTTTCAGAAACTGTCCTCTTGATGTTTTTTGTCAAATTGTTGTTTGTTGATTCTCCTAGGCCATTTCATTGGGGATAGTAGCTGGAAGAATATTTTAGTTTGATCACTTTTTATAAAGAAAAAACACTCATATCAAGGGATTAAAAGTAAGAAGCATTATCAAATACCAAACACTCATGGATGTTGAACCTAGTAAGGATATTTGAATCAAGGAAAGATACTACCTGGTTCATCTTTACCACTTTCAAAGGTGCATCTTCGGACCATCTAGTAAAATAATCCATTGTTGTAATCATGTATTTATGCTTCCATGAAGAAGTAGGGTTAATGGGCCCTATAATGTCGAGACCCCACTATTGGAAAGGTGAATCTATAGTAATAGGATGTAAATGGAATGCTTCCTTTTTCACCCGTCCAACAACCTTTTGGCAGATCATGCATTTACAACACAATGCATGGGCATATCTGAATAATGTGGGCCAATGGTACCCAACTCGTAACACTTTGTGAGTAGTGGTGTCTCCACCGAAGTGTCCACCGGCCTCACCTACATGAATTTCATATAGTACTTTCTCTGCTTCATCTTTTTCCAAACAACGCATGAGAACACTATGAAAATTCCTTAGGAATAATACATCATCTATCAACTAGAAAGATGTAGATTTTAGTCTTAGCGCTCTTCTATTTTTTGGATCAAGATAGCGAGGAGAAGAATCATGTGTTAAATAAAACTTAATATCATCAAACCAAGAATTAGCAACAACTTGTGGACAACTGATTTGTTTTTTGTCATGTTGGTTTACAGCTAAGGAATTGATTTGACTTTCTTGTTCTTTAACTGAGTCAACAACTAGCTTACATAGACCTTAACCTC
Source organism: Picea sitchensis (assembly GCA_010110895.2). Taxonomy (NCBI): domain Eukaryota; kingdom Viridiplantae; phylum Streptophyta; class Pinopsida; order Pinales; family Pinaceae; genus Picea; species Picea sitchensis. Next base: position 19,950 of record SNQJ01S0138678.1, on the reverse strand, counting down.
TAACAATTTGTGCAGGAGTTATTTCGAGGTCATACTCTTGTAATGATTTCATCCAGTTTTCCCATTTTTCACTCAATTCCTTTTGTACTAATAAGTTTCTAACAACAGGATAAGGAACGATGACTTTAGTTCTGGATTTCAGCAAGTATTATCGGAAGTGTTTCACTTCTTTAAAAACAACATAAGCTTGTTGATCTATAGTCAGGTAATTTAGCTCTACCCCTTTGAAAATTGAACTCATGAAGGCAATGGGGATTTCATTGCTTTCAACGTTCTTTTGGGTTAACACAACATAATAAGATCGGTCAGAGGCGAAAGTGCACAGAGTCAAATCTTGCGAGAAATTAGGACTCATTAAGGAAGGAGCTTCTATTATGGATTTTCTGATGGAATCAAAATATTGGATTTCCTATGGTCCCCAACGATATTGAACATCCTTTTTAATCAAATTTGGTAATGGTCTTACCATTTCTGAAAAACTTGGGACAAACCTTCTGACAAAATTAATCTTGCCCAAAAATGACTGCATGGCATTTTTGGAAGAGGGAGGAGAAAGTTTAGCAATATCTTGGGTTCTTCCTAGATCGATAATCATTCCATATTTGGACACTATGAACCCAAGTAATTTTCCTTGCTCCACTGCAAACACTAATTTCTTAGGGTTGAGAGATATTCCATACTTGCAACATCATTCTAGGACAACCCTAAGGTGAGACAAATGATCTTTCTTGTTTTTAGAGAAAATGGTTACATCATCAAGATAGACCACTACTGATTGATTTAGGAGACCATGAAAAGAAATGTCCATTTCTCTCTAGAAAGTGGCCCTAGCATTTATAATCCAAAAGGCATCTTCCTGTAGGCATAAGTACCCCATGGTGTATGAAAAGTAGTTTTGAGTTGATCTGAGGGAGACATTAGGACTTGGTTGTATCCCAAAAAACCATCTAACAGAGATAGTCTTTCGGAACCAAAAACTTGTTGGAGAATTTTTTCCATTGGAGGAATGGGATAATTATCTTTGTCCGAATCTCGGTTTAAGTTACGAAAATCGACACAGAGTCTAATTTCACCACTTTTCTTCCTTATAGGAACTATATTAGACACCCATTGTGTGTGTCTCACTGGGAAGATTATCTTTGCATTCAGTAATTTATTTAGTTCTTTCTTGACAGTGGGTTCCAACTTAGGGTGCATCTTTCTCATCTTCTGCTGACAAGGTTGAGTCTTGGGTTTCATGGGGATAACATGTTGTATTATATTAGGATCAAATGTTTTCAAGTCATCATACGTCCAGGAAAAAACATATTTAAATTATTTAAACAATTTTATAAAAGAAGAACGTTCTTGCTCGGAACATCCTTTTCCCAAATTAATGTTTTGGGGATTTTATTTAGTCCCTCAGTTGATTGTTTCATAAACCAGAGAAGAACTTTTTGTTTTACAATTTACTAACCCTCTAAATTTATCATGCGGGTCATAAAACGTTTCTAGTCTTACCACAGATTTAGCAATAGAGTTACTAGATCAGACGTTGATTCAGGAGATCTAGGATATTATATTACCATGAATTTGCGGACATTTCATCATGAGTGCCTTCATCGATAATTGCACCTTGGAAAGTGTCCTCCATATGCAATAAGTTGATTATTTGTTGATCATCGTCGAACACTCTCCAATTGGTAATGTTATCCAGGATAGATGGTCTGAACAACAATTCAATCGAAAATGCATTAGGATAAAGACCTTCTATGGGTAGAAGTTTATAAGCGACGTTAGCCAATAAATCATTCTCCAAATTACTTAATCTAGGAACAAAATTTATATTGAATGCTGAAAAGTTTTGCATTAGACTCCATACCTCAGTCTGGTATCTTTTCAGATGTGGTGATAGGCAATGTATGGAATTCCTTACCTGCCCGACCATGATTTCTGAATCACCGAATACCATTAATTTTTTTACGTCCATATCTACTGCTTTCCTGAGTCCTTCCAAAAGTGCTTCGTATTCGGTGGTGTTATTAGTGCACTTGAACACCAATCAATAGGTAATGAAAGTTGTGTTACCTGCGGGGTCAATGAGTACACATCATGCATGAGATCCTTCTTTGGATTAACATTCATCGAAGTACAACGACCAAATTGGAGCTTCATTGACAATGCTTGACACACATGGCAAAGATGATGACTTTGTTCAGGTCATAAGTTTTGATTATTGCTCGGGATTTGTGATGGGGGAAATTTCAGTCATGAAGTTACCAAAGAAAATGTCCATTCCCTTCATTTCAAATGAATTAGCGGATGCAGTAAATGGTTCATTTGTTTCATTCAAATTCGTCACGGTGTTCTTGAGATAACATTCATGATTAATCCTAATTCTATTTGGCTGTCCATTTTCTGGCAGCCACAAATTAGACCAATCTGTTGCAAAGTAACCATGCAGTTGCTCAGACCAATCCCTGCTCAAAAACAAACCATAGACTTCGGGGATGTTAAAAACAATGATGTCAATAATTTGGTGAACTTTAGGATTAGAATACATCCTAACCATTCTTAAGTTCACCGATTACCTTAACATTCATATGATCAAGCTGAATGATTTTGAGACTAGAAGGTTGAACTTTTGCATTAATTTTTTGGCAAACAGATAAAGGCATAACATTTGATGATGCACTGGAATCCACCATGAAATTACGTACATTGATATTAAAAATTTCAAAAGTTAATAATAAAGGTGGGACATTTTTGCGAGTATTAACAACAAAATTCTGTTGATTTCTTGTCGTTGTTCCTGAAATTTTTTTATCTATATTTGATACAGTTTTTCAGTCAGATCTCTTTTATCTGGAGATTTGGATGTCGTTTTAGTAGGAATCATTTTTGTTGTTTTAGAACTGATTTCTGCAGTTTTCTTGATGCTAAGATCATTATTCTTATTATTTTCTGCATTATTCTGAAGCATTTTCTGCGGAATAAGAGGAAATTTCAAAAACTCAAAAATAGAAATATTAGCTCTTATTGTTTTTAGATCTTCAATCAAGTCATACTCTAAAACTAGGGCTGCTAAACTCTGCTTTATTTCATCTTGTTTTGACTATTCTGGAGGCACATTATTACTCATTTCGGAAGAAAGTTTTCTCTGTACTTTGCTTCTTGTGTTGTAAGGGTGGATAGTTTCAAAGTTCGCTTGGAAAATACTATCAGAGAAGTTCTCGAAGATATTGGTAGATGAATCCTCTTCTTCAGGTACTTCTTCCTCAACTATGTATTCATAACTTTTAGGGCGGATAGAGTTATCGTGTGCTTCAAGAATAGTTTGCAGAGCGTATTGTAAGCTTTCAAAATTAAGACCTTCAATGGTCGGATTTGGTCGGTTGGGGGGAAAAGGATTTCTAAATAGAGGTTTAAAACTTCCTTTTCTTAAGGATTCTTCTTCGGTCGATCTCTTCAAGTCTACGACTTGATTTTATAATTTTTGGACAACCTTTTGCAAACTTTCTAAGTCTAGAGTTTTTGGTTGGATTTTGGCTTGGGGAGGCCTAGTAAGGATTTCTATTTTATTTTTAGAAGATGGGGCTATTTCAGATTCACTATTGAGATTAACTTTCAAGATTAATATATCCTTTTTTATTTGGCTCGCCTCCTCAAAAGATTCTAGTAATGTAGACTTCCTAGACCTTTTAACCCAAATTGCTATATTATTATGTAGAGCTCTGGTGTAATATGCAACAATAAGACTTTCATCAGGCCTTGAATCAGTGATAATTCGGTTCCTTAACATAAGGAACCTTTGGTTAAAATATTTTACTTCCTCTTTAGGGTTCATTTTTAGGCTGGAGAGTTCCATAACTAAGACTTCAAAAGATTTATCATCTCAAAATTTCTCTAAGAAGCAGGTTTTGAATTTGTCCCAAGTGACAATTTTCTAGGGCTACTGGGTGAAATACCATGTACAGGCACTGCCCTAAAACGTATAAGGAAAGAGTCTACATAATACATCTTTATGCTCTACACTTCGGAGTCTAATGACCAACATGAATTTCTTTATGTGATCTTTGGCAGATTGCTTAGAATCCACATCAAATTTAGGTAACCATTTCTCCGGTTGTTTTGGCAATGGGTGTTTGGGTCCAGGTACAACCACAACATCATGATCAAGACATGGTCTGGAGGGATTGTTTTAGTTTTCCATGGGTGTAGGTGGTGTCGAAGGTTGAGATGGTTTATATGAGGAACTTCCTTTTTCAAAGGATTCTCCTCCTGAAGAGGATGGATATGAATGAGGTGGGGAAGGTGGAATACTAGATCCCTTGGCTTTGAGAATAGGTGTCTCAGTAGGATTGATAATATTGTCTCCTAAAGGGTTTAAAAGTAGACCAGTGCCTTCAAGTTTTTCTCTAATATTAGAGATATCTAAGGGTTGATTAAGTGGCCTACTAGGTTATTTGATGCAGGGCAAGACACTATGTGTCCTTATGAGTGATTGGCAAACAATTTCTTGCACGTTGCCCCCTTGAGTATTTGGTGTTACCGGCTCAATGGGAATCTGGGGATTTTCATTCAAGGTAGTTGTTGTTTCAGAAGTAACGTTATTTTTAGAGTGACTCCGTGTTACTATAGGGGACAAAGTGTGTGGGGGAGGAATCTTATGACTTCCATGTTCCATCAATTGTATTTAGGCCCTCCTTCTAGTGTCATTTGTTGACGAGTGAAATTGACCATCCATCAACTGGAAGAACGAGTCTGGTTCAGGGTTGTCTAAGTAACCCAATCCATTTAATGTAACTCAATATGATGGGTTTAATGGCTTAGTTGTTCAATCTAAAGTCCTAAAAGGAAAACAAAATAAATAAATAACTAACTGATGCTAAAAAACTATAATATATATGTATATACATGCTCTGATATAAAAGTTTTAAACGCATTTAAGCAGAAGAAGAAAACATAAAAATCCCATTTATGAACAACATTTACAGGTTGTAAGTTTCACTGGAAACTCACAAAATCAATGTAGAAAATAATTTCTTTCGAGGAGAAGATAAAAAAAGAACATTCAAATATTTTTTGTTTTCTCTATATAAATCTAACAAATCATGAATTAACTAGACTATGAAACACAGATGTACAAATAGTCAAAAGATGATCTAAACTTTCTGGCTTCACTATGCATAATTGAAAGAAATTAGAAACATAAAGGAGCTAACCTGATATTTGTTTGCGAAATTTATCTAGGATTCTGTGTGAATAAAAATCATCTAGCTACCGTGGCTACGAGATAAATCTACAATATACTTATAGTGCAAATGTTCTGAATAAATTCATAACCTGTCATGGTAACTAAAATTTAATAACAGAATAGGTAATACAAATAAACCATGTGATCTTATGATCGCAAGTGATTATAGTAAAATAAATATTTGTGTAACACATTGCATTTCATTATTCAACTAAAAAAATCAAAGAGAAATCTTGTCATTCAAATTAAAGAGATGATCATAGTGTCAATATCTAGAGCAACAAATTATGGATGATATTTATAACATGAGTATCATAAACATAATAAATCATTGAGTCTAAATCTACAAGACCTATTAATATACCAGGATTAACAAAACATCAATGAAAACACCATTCACAAAAGGCTAAAGACAAAATGCTTATGCGTTGTTTCATTTAGTCTTGGAATCATTTGTCCATCTTCTGCTCTAGGCCACGATGCCTCTCAATTACAAAATGCATGTTTTTTAAAGGGTCTTTGGGAAATATGATCTCTGTATCTCTGAGGATAACATTAGATCCCATAAGATCAAAATATTACAAATATGGGGTTCTATATCCACCCATGATCAAATTGTATCTTCAAATATTTATGAAAGTTTTCCCTATTTACAAAATAAACAAAAGGAGATAACTAATCAAATAGATTGATCATGTTCCATCCCATAAGATCAACATCAGATATACCATGTCTTGAAAAATGAAATGAGAACAAGTTAAAAAAAAAATTAACAAATAATTACTAAATTTTATATGAAAATGACTTGGCTACATAATCTCTCGATTTTGTAGCCAGTCTTATATTGGTAAAAGAAATCCCAATTGAACCGATTTGATTTTAAAAAAATAGCATGATGGTAATAATAATCGTCTTACCATTTAACCAATAACTAAAAATGGATCAAGATATCTCAAAATTTATTATGGCCTTCACACTATCCGCATTCTTAATCACAATGTTGCCGGCCTTTTTGAGATGCTTGGCTTGTCTCTGTTCATTTTCCTTGAGGTCACGGTTTTATTTTATGAGCAATTCATTATGTTTTGTGAAAGATTTAATCCTTTCTTGTAGAATGGGAATGTCCTTGTAGTATTGTTCAATCCAATGCAAGCAAACTTCTTAATGCACATAAGGAGTAACATGTTGATCGAGTGTATAGTTAGATGTAAGAACATCAACACTACCTGTTTTCAGCCCTTGACCGAGCTTTATACTAGTAAACCCCTTTCTACCATCGAGACAAGGTGGGAGATTGTTAACATAGTCAAATGGCTGATTAGGATCCAACTTATGACAGTCGGGATTTTCTTCTACGAGAAAATTCTTAATTTTGGGATCTGAATCCTCATCGATCTCGATTGGGTTGATCGAGCTCACATGAGGCTTATATTGATTATGCAAACTTCTCGAAATGATTCAACCAAACCTNCCTAACATTGTTTGCTTCTTTTTTTAAATTTTGCAAGCATCTTTACTATAGGAATTTACAGTGGCTTCAAGGCCAACAACTAATTCATGCATAGGGGTTCTAATTGACTCGGATCCAACATTCTATTTCCCAAGTAAAAACTGATTGGGTATTGCCTCATGACGAGGGTTTTTCTTCAAAGGATTTGGCTTGTCGTTTGAGAAATCAAAATGTTTCTCTATCAAAGTTTTATCCAACATAGGGCTTTCTGTCGGAATGTTTGTAACAAAACTATTTTGAGCTAAGAACCCATCCCAATCATCACCCATGGGTTTCAAATGATGAATCAACAACATTTTAATTAAACCATGGTGAAAGAGGCTAGAGTTGAGGCTCTACTTCTTGTATATTTTCGACATTTTGTACAGACTCCTTAGCAAATAAAATGACACATTCAAATGGAAGATTGTAAAGTGCATAAGAAATCACACATGGTAAATAAAAACCAAGCCATAACATCCCTCACAGGTAATAAATTGTTTTAGAAATGATAACAGACTATGCCACCTAACCTTAAGCAAGGAAACAAGAATACCTTTCTCACAGCAGTCAATATTTCTGGAGGTCATGAAAAGACTCCAGGGAACTTCATCAATTTTCTATTTCTTGAACCACTTCTTACCAGTGAGAGGAATATTTGTTGCTTCACTCAAAAACTCTTCAGTCGCCTCCAACTGAACATCACCAAAATTTGCTCTGTATCCATCAAATGTTTGGGAAAATTCTTTGGCCACGAGAAGGTTATACCCTTTGAACTTCTTAATGAAAATATCCCAACCCTGGCTTTTCAAATCCTCGCCTGCATCATCGTGAAACAACAATGCTTAAGAGTCATTCGGCTCTATTCGGACAACAAGATCCATTAAGGGTATGGCCAGACTGTAACAAGGGCGACTTAAACTATCTGTGGGTTTAGATGGTAGTGGTAAGAGGGACAAGTCTGAGTGGATACCATGAAAAAAAAATAAGAAGAAAACATGTGCGGTGATAGCATATACATGAAGGTCTCGGTTATAGGTTTTGAACACTCCTGGTAATGAAAACCCTAAGTACATATCACTACACAAACCCTTAACTTGTAATGAGAGGCCTGTCAATTCATTCTACCAACCAAACCAAAGTACAAGATACGATTTTGGTGCATTTAATCTTCACATCATGTAATGGATACAGTCAAAGGGTTGGAATCGATATGTTTTTAAAATTAAAATGTGAATCGATGTTTGGTATTATAGTTTATTTACAAAGGATTCAAATAAATAATCTTACAGTTCAAAATAAAATCAACATAAGTATTATATCGATATTTGATAAACTCAAAAAGGAAAATCATTCAAGTAAGAAACATGAGGTAGATGTAACCACAGTGAACCTTTAAAAACCAGGCTTTGGATAGGGATATAATTTGAAATTAAGTTTACATGCTTGATTCATGCTTACATTCATGAATCAAGCATGAAAATGCAAGATAAAAATAAAACAAGAATAATCACACATCTTTTATAATCTAAAAATCACCCCCAAATAGTAATATTTACAGGATTAGGTTGAGGCAGCTACAGGAAGTCTTGTTTGTTGTTTAAAATAGAAAACACATGTAGGACTTCCAACACCAACCCTTTGTCCATCAAATCTTGGACTTGTCTCTTAACCTCTTCATTCTCCCGCGGCGTCAATCTATACGCTTCTTTGTTTGTTAAAATATCTCCTGGTATAAGGTTGATGTGATGGCTTATACTCCTGATGGCTGGCAACAAACAAGGTAAATCATCCACCACTATATCAGTGAAATTCTCCAGCGGTTCCTGAATTTCCTCTGGAAGATCATCTATATTGGTACTGGTTAATATGACTCTAGGCTTTCTCACCACAACAAACTACATTTCTTCTTCTTTCTTGACCTCCTCAAGAAGTTCCTTCCCACTCATGAGAAGTATAGTATTTATTTCTTTTTCTTTCACCTTATCATCTTTAATTGGCAGCAACATGTGCATTCTACCATTCTTCTCTAAGGTGTATGTTTTCTTTCTCCCATCATGAACAAAATTCTTGTCATATTGCCATGGTCTTCCCAATAAAAGATGACATATATCCATGGGAATAACATCACACAAAATTTCATCCTTATATCCCCCTATCTTAAATTCAACTAAACAATGTTTAGTGACATCTACCTGATGTCCAGTTTGTAACCACGAGACTTTGTATGGGCTTGGATGTGCACCAGTCTCCAATTCTAGCTTCTCCACCATTTTTGTGGATACTATATTATTTGTACTTCCACCGTCCATTATTACCTTGCATACCCTATCCTTGGTCTTGCAAGTAGTTCTAAACAAACTGTTTCTTTGGACTGGATTCTCTATCTCTTTCTCTGTATTTAAGAGAATTTTCCTCATCATTAAGGATATTCCACCTTCTGCATCTTCTGCCTCAACATTTCTCCCTTGTGCTTCTGAAATGTGAGCTTCGCCTCCATCTATTTTTCTATCGAGACATTCAAAAGACTTGTGTCTGATTTTTCCACAGAAAAAAGACTGTATCTTACCTCCTCTGCCTCTTCCTCTTCCTCTTGTTCACGGAAAGGTGTTCCTCTTGGCATATTTTCCTCCTTGGGAACTTCCTCCACCTTCAGGGTGAGTGTGAGGTTTCTTTTCTTCTTCCTTAGGCTTCTGTACTCTGTCCTAGGAAATTTCTTTGCCTCTATTCTGACTTCTACCTCTGCCCCTTTGACCTTGCTTTCGGGCCAACTTTTCTTCAGCCTTTAGAGAAATCTAATAAGAATCTTCCACATTTCTAATCGTCACTATACTCATCTCATCCTGAATGTCATATCTCATACCATTCATGTATCTGGCGACCTTATCATCATCACTTTCTCGATGACCTTCTCTAATGTTTATCCTGTAGAACTCTTTAGTGTAATCTTTCACTGTCATCCCATTCTGTCTCAAATTATTCATTCTTCGAAACAAATTAATTTGGTAATCCTTGGGTATAAACTTGGCTTTCATATTTGTAACCATCCTATCCCATATTTTAATTCTTTTCTTGCCTTTGCAATGCCTATCTACCTGCAGTTCATCCCACCATAGTTTTGCATTCCCTTTAAGTCTAGTGACAACATGTTTGACTTTCTTGTCTTCTTCGACATCCTCATAGTCGAAGTATTTGTCCAGAGATATAAATCAATATAGTAGCTCCTCAACGTCTAATATGCCTTCATACATCGGGATATCCATATTTTCTCTGGAACCTTTTCTTGCAATAGCTCTGAATAGATGTTCTTCTGCAGTGTCTTCGGCTAGAACTTCTTCTTCAGCTCCAGCCTCATTTTCACTTTCAGCTTCACTGACATCTCTAGCTTTAGTTTTCCATATTTGTGCTATATCCATAACATCCAATTGAGCATGGAGTTCTCTCATCTCCCTTTCCACAGCTGGATCGATAATTTCTTTCTCTTGAAGTCTTCTTGATGGCATTGTTCAAATATGTTCCTTGCATAATTCAAATCACAACTTTCCTTATGTATCCTCTCTATAGAAAAAAAAATTGTAGGCTCTGATACCACCTAACGCAACACCCCTTACCTCAGTAGGTTTTGATCGACCTCCCAGTCTAAGGATTGTTCTTAATCTCCCTGTGAGTCTAGATGACTCCTTGATTTCCCCACAGGAAATATTCCACACACAAGTGTGCATCCATAGGTCCTTAGGAGTTACACCTTTGCGAACAAGAACTAAGTGCCAACTCTTAACCATGTGGTTGACTGACGTGACCACACTCTTCAACTAAAAGGGGTATTTTGGGTTTCATGACTTCGTGATCCTAGATGTGAGTCTCTCTATCTCATCAATCCACAAAACCCCAAACAAGCTACCAGGAAATTGATTCATCCCTTGTCTTCACTTGACATGACCTTCAAATACGATTGAGGCCCAAATGTTTCGACACCTCGAGATTTCGCGTATTAACGAAATTCAATACAATAAGCCCCTCGCTTGATAGTTGAAATCACGATGGCTTCTTTCCATGAAACAACGACTCTGAAATTCCTACCATCCGATGGTCCTGATTCAATCGAGACTTCCTAAATAGGGAGTTCACAACTCTCGACCCCGAGTCAAAAATTCTTCCATGCCTCAAATTCTGAAACAAAAAAACTCGAGCACAAGACCGACGACTCTCGTTGATCCGGATCCAATGACTACTATTCCTCCTGAGCTTATCAATGTTGAAGGACATTCAACCTTAACCCTCCTATTGATCTACAAGATCCAATGGTTCACAGATATTTGACGAGTCTCCCTCAGAGAATTTCAACCATCCGTTCAGACTTCTTAAAGGCTCCTGAATACCTTGGCGTTCTTCACTTATGATCTTAACTTCTGTAAGGTGACTTCAGACCTTCGATTCCCCTTAAACTCTTAAAAGGTTCTATCCTTCCTGATCTTGAACTCTCACTACAAAATCCTAGAATCTAGGAATCCCTACGCACACACCTTGGGACATTCACAATAATCTCTGATTATTTCACCCTTCAACTCTATGCACTCCTTGCAACAACAGTTCTTCAACCTTCATCCTCCGTTGGAAAAATTCTAAGACTTCAACTCACCTGTGCACACCTTGCACTGCTCTGTACGATACTTGCGCTTCTTCTGGTATAAGAAAAACGATTTCCTCCTGAGTTTTTTGAGGTAAAACTCAGACTCCGTCAATGCACTCTATGTGGACCCTTCACTGCACTCTTTGCAGGAATTCTCAAGAAGAGAAACATTTGAAACTTATTCTCCTGTTCTCACAGACTTCATGCATTCATCATAGAATCATGAACATACACACACATAGCATTGAAACAAAATGCATAACAAAGAGTATAAACAAAGTGTAAACATACCATTCAATAGATGTAAACATAATTCATCACAACACCATGAAATTGGAATCAAAGTATTCTTATATTAATTCTAGTGCTCCTCTACATGGGTTCAATAGCAACAACTATCTACTTATGCAATCTTAGAGTCTCTTTTCCTCTATTCTCTTTCTCTACAACTTACTATGAGAAGAATGATAATAATACCCTACCATACATACGAGGGTGTCTTTTTTATGAGTTTTCCCTCCTACTACTCTAAGCTATCCTATTAGGAAATAAAATCTATCTACTTTACATTTATTACAATTAAATGCCTCCATATCTGACAAATGAGAGCAACGCTCAAGATCTATTTTACAATAACAAAACATAAATGCAAATATGTCCTACTGGCTATTACATTAAGGTTCCTTCATTCAAATTAAAAATGTCTTCAAAATGTGCACTGGTGCATTCCTAGTTGTCCTCCACTTTTGTGCTTCCTTTGTTGGCTTACTTATGATGCTCCTACATCAAGAGATCATCCCTTCCATATTGATACCCCCATATTATCCCTAGACATCATACGCAGTGATACACATACCTATCAAGTTAATACGTGATTCTTATTCCATACCTACTTAGATTCTTTTATTCCATACCTACGGATCATCTATATAGTCTACTATACAAGCATCTATATGGGACAAATATATGGTACTAAGGATCAAGAACATAAATAGATGCTCTAGAAAAGCACCTATAGGCTAAGCTGGAACAACTACAAGAGCCAAAACCATAGGCACTAAGTGTGGTGTAGAGGAGGCATATCCCGAGATTTCAGAGGTTGGTCATCAATGGAATGATAATGATCATAGGAAGAAAATATATCTGATAGGTTAGCAGCTACTATAAGGCATAGCTAGGAACACCATCTTTTTTTTTTTGTTCTAACGATTGATTGATAATCTTTCTCATCGAACCATCACTAACATTAGTTAGAGACAGTAGACAATTAATCATACCCATAAGAGCTAGGAGAGATCATATCTTCTAATCCACCAATACCAGCTCTAGGTACAAAGGGAGTCACAGCCCCCCTTCCAGATAGCCATTACCTCTAACAACCAGTTCAAGCCAGCTTCCCTTCATCCCTTCAATGATCGTTTCCTCCACCATCCGTAGAGGGTTCATATATTGATAGTCATAAAGGGTCAAGAACACATATAGAGAGGGAAAATACAAGGAAATAAGATGATGTGTCGGATTCTAATTCATCATTCTAAGTTGATGAATCATATGATGAGTCAAATGAATAAGTAGATGATCCAATTTCACCAGTTTCTCCATTTACCTTGTGACCCCTTCCATATAGTTTGGAAGATTCAGTTTAGATAGGGGAGGAGACAGATCAAAGTGATAGAGGATCACATAAAGAGTTCTTTTTCATTTTCAATCTCCTTGATGATTAATTAATAAGTTATTTCACTTAATCAAGTTTTAAAATCTAATCAAGGTGATCAACTATCGACAAGGAAGGAACAGAGAAAAAATATCTAGAGTCATCACCTCCTATAGACCCCCCATTTATAAAATAGAAGAGTGTTCATATGAACCAACCAGATCCAAAACCTAACCTTGATACAAAGTGAGCCCTACCTAATATAATATTCTGTGGATCAATTTCATTTATTCTCTTTAATCGATTGATGACTCCGGACAGGTCCCTATCTATATATAGGGAAAAGGCAGGGACTAAATCCACATCATCCCACTAAGTAGAGTTAGGAATATTACTGGCTAGAAATAAACTAGTCGTATTCAAAAGAAGATTGTTATCGCAAGACCTTCAATGGTTTACACAGTCAAGGTAATGACTACCAACTCTCATCTTTACCTTCATCAGAGCCAGTGCCTGAGATAAATTGAAATCTCCTCCCATTTCATGGATGATACTATCATTGAGTTAGTGTATTGAATTAGATATGTAGAGGTGGAGACGTTCAAAACTATAGTCTCCAAAATATAGTTAGTGCACATAGAGAGAGAATACATCATGACCACTCACATCAAATATTGCTCGAGAGGGATGAATTCTTTGATTTCATAATTACCATCTATCTCAACTTCCAAGCATTACATTCAAGAGAAAGAGAGAAAAACTCTTAATCCTTTCAGAGCCAACAAAATATCAGGAATAGTAGTGATATTCAAGTGTCAAAAGGGAATATCCCTTCCTTTGGAAGATGAATGGACGAGACCCATTCGGAAGAACCCAAGGTCTGTCGTGACCATTAGATTTGAATAAGGAGTGCAGGCATTAATTCTTCGACTCCCTCAATCTTCGCAAGTTCAATGAATGCTGGTAATCATCGTGAAGGGGTTGAATCCTCTGAAACCCGAAGTAGCGATGTGACCTGGACCGTAGATCCAAGGATATATAGGGACCCTCATTGACTGTAGGATTGTTGATATCGAAGTTCACACATTGGGATAATCTCACGTTGGCACGACTAAACTTCTAAAACCATAAGTTGTGATGTGATATGGATCATTGGATCGAAGAAGGTCGTGGAGCGTAAATATGACATGAGCAGATTAATGCAAGGAGTGCGTGGGAATTCGAAATTACCTAAGGACCAAGATTAGAAGAAACAAGCACTTTTCAGAAGAAAATATGAGGTCCAAAAGTTAAACTTTTTTCAAGTTCGTAAGCTCATGAGGGAAAGAAGAAGTTGAGACCCATACATTAGGGATCGCAGGAAGTAAATCAAAGGTCGAGAACTTTGAAATATCCGATATATTCCAAGTCAAGAAGAAGGCAAAAGCTCAAGGAGGATAGCGGCCTTGAAGAACTCAAAGGAGGAGTGAGGGCTGAATTCACTTTATGGAAATCAAAATTTCAAAAGGGGCGATGCCAAGCTATTTGGAAAAGAGTCATTGAAATCTTGGACATATGGTAGAAATCCCTGGAGGGAGAAGCACCGATATCTGTGTGTCATTGGATCCAGTAAAACTACAAGGAGGATAAGGGATGAGAGTCATTCAACACTCTAAAGATCAGTAGAGATAGTGAGCCATCGATATAAATAAATATTCAACCGTTGATTCCTTTTGTTGGGAAAGAGACTTTGGGAAATTGGAACTTGGGAGTCTGGAGAATGGAAGAGGTTGTTTTGCAAAGTCGTGAAACATGAACTTTTGATTCAAGAGAAAGGATCTGGATCGTCATATCAGATACAGATGGGAGAAGCACATAGAAAACAGGAGAACAAATATGAGTCGTTAGATATGAGTGCCTAGACCAACCAGCCATTGGATCCCAAGGAAAGTGCACGAGACAAGTTATGAAGTCATCGAAACTATCCATCATCAGAGTTGACATGTGGCAGTAGATCCAGGAGTTAAAGAACTTAGACTTCAGAAGCTTTGCAAGGGGAAGAGTTGAGTTGATCCTAGTGATCGGTGTTGGGAAGGACACATGGTGAGAGATTAGCATTTCACTGACTCACGACTCGGGGAAGTCAAAGGAAGAGTTGTGAGGACTCGCAAAGTGTGAACTCATGAGTTGATCTAAGACATTGGATTGACGAAAGAGGTGGACCATCGATCTGAGATGAGTGTAAAATCAAGAAAGTCAAGTTTGTCTCACACGCAAATACTCGACACACGAAGTCATGAAGCTCTCCTCAGATTGGCCTCGGGTCATAGGTGGAGGTCACATTGGTGAAGGCCAACATAGGAGATAGCATGTGATAGGCTCTAGTTCAAGAGTTCGAGAGTCTGAGAGTCGGGGTTGGCTCACGTGTGATTACCCGACATGTGAAGTCACGAAGTGCCTTTTGGTTAGGTGAGTGGTCACAGTAGGTGGTCACGTGGAGAGAACTCACACCCAATTCTTGTTCATGCAGGCATAGTTTTCATAAAAGGACCTATGGATATGTATTGAATATTCCAATAGGGATTCAAAGAGTTGCTTCAGCTCTAGGAGTAATAAGGCCCAGTGGCTGGGAGTTCAGGTTGATTCCCCGACTTTCCAATTTAGGAACCGTAAAAAGAGAGGATTTGTTTCTGAGAAGAGAATGAAATATTTTTTTATTTCTTTCCCATATTAGGTGTGTTACAAATTGGTATCAGAGCATGGTTACAACTATTATCCTACTTGGGCTCATGGAAGAGTTTCTTAAAAACCATATTTATAGTACTTTTAATAGAGACACTCTATCTGGCCTCCTTAAAAATTATGGTTAACAATTTTATTGAAGAAAAGAAAGAAACTTTCTATTCTGTTTATGCATTTAATAAATTTGAACTGTGTATTGTTCATAAACTAATACACTGTTAGCTAAAAATAAGTGTTTTTTCAGCGCTCGAGTAGTCGATAAATCACGCGAAAACTTCAATACTAAAGGATGTTGATGTGTCATGAAGTGGGGGATGGCTCCCACAATAGAGACAAAGAATATGACGAAAGGAGGGTGGTGGAAACCCCTCCAGATCTGGTTGAAAATATAAGGAGCCTTAGGGCTGAATTACAAATTTTCAAGGCTGACAATGAGAGATTGATAAAGGAGAAATAAAAACAAACATAAATTAACGCAATCTTGTTGCAAATCTTGTCCGACATACAGAGGAAACTACTGCATGAACCCACAACTAGTCATGTGGTTCGACGATGTAAGAAGGGAAGTCAAAGTCCACGTGATATCTAAAAATGTGACTCCATAAGTGACCACACTGGGAGAAATTCCTCGAAGAAGGCCCAACTTGGAGGTAGGGGACACTCATCGATAGAGTCCTATGGAAAGGAAGATGGCAAATCTGAAGGATCTTCTAGTAGCAGAGCAAGCTCACATTCTCAAAGGAAAGGAAAGAAGTGGAATCATTCCAAAAATCATGATCCTGAAGAATTCAAGAAATCCAAACCACCCTCTTTCGATGGAGAGATTAGGATGGGAGAAGAGGTTGAAATTTGGCTGCTTGGTTTAAATAAAGACTTCAGAGTCCATGATTACTCTGAAAACTTGAAGGCTCGAATAACCATATTTAACCTGAATGGAAGGGATTCCATTTGGTGGGAAGACCTTAGGAATGTGAAAGGAGTCCATAAGAAGGATCTGTCATGGAAATAGTTTGTGAAATAATTTAGGAAGCAATATCTGTAAGAGATATGCATGGATGGGAAGAATAAGAACTTCTATGAACTCAGGTTGGGGAAACTGACTATAGATGAATTTGTCAATAAATTCCTTGAACTATTGAGGTATGTATCCTACATAAAACATGAAAAGGTAAAAATGTAGTAGTTCATTAGGGGGTTACCTTAGACCTACCAAGACAGGATTGAGTTCGACAAACCAAAGACCTTAGAAGAAACTATCTAGAAGGCGAGGTATTGTTATGAATAGTTTGAGAGTAAGACAAGACCTCACGAGGACTAGAAGAAGAAGAGTACTTCAGGATTCCATAAGAAGGGGTTTAAATCCTCAAGATTTAAGAACTATGGAAAAGATTCTATAATGAGGATTCCTACTAGAAGTGTCTATCAAAAACATTTCCCCTCTCAAAGTGGAAATAAACCTTTTAAGACAGTCCCAGAAAATTCTGATAACCTAAAGATGGAACCCTTAAAATGCTAGGATTGTGGAGAAGGTCATCGATTGAGGGACTTACCACATAGGAAACATAACAGTAAGAGAGTCTACAATATCCAAGAAGCTTCCAACTCCAATTATGTGGCTAGGAGCATGCCACAAATTTATGTAGCCTTGGACAATAATCAAGTTGACCACCAAGCTTTAGTAGTGGAGCTAGAAGGTATGATCACCAATGATCTAGTTTTTATTTTAATTGACTCGGGTTCTAATTTGAGTTATGTGGCCCCTCAAACTATTGATAAGTGTAAAATACAACCAATTAGACATGTTAAACCATGGTTGGTGTGATTATCCACTTGGACGAAATGAAAGGTGGAAGAGGTCATACCAACCTGTCAATTCATCATGGGTTGTTACCCATGATTTTGGTCATCTTGATGGTGTATTGATGATGGTGTACTTAGGATCCTAATAAGAACTTTCTCCTGAGAAAAGTGACATTCATATCTTCCCATAAAACATATTTTTGAAGAGAGTTCGCAGGTTGCTTATATCCTAGGGTGTGGGAGTGACCCATTCTCGCATGCTACCTTCAACTAGGGTGCGAACTTCTCGCACTGTGCTACATAGCTAGGGTGTGAACTTGTTCTAAAGCTTGGAAAAAGATGAAGTCTCGATGGTTCTAGAAGGGAATCTTGTAGAGAATGGGTTGGAATTCGAATGGTTATCTTTGTACTGGTTTCCCTGATATTGTGGGATCATTCTTATCCAAGTAGCCATCTCATCCTCTCCTATATATTGATGAAATTCTCATGGAAAAGGTTAAGCAAGATTCATTGGAGAATTGGTGAGAGAATTGTGTGAAATACCTAGCTTGAACATGAGCTTGGAGACTCTAGCAAGTCTATCAAGAGGAATTGGATCTTCTTCATGAAAGGATTGAGCAAGTGTGTGTGTGTTGGAACCAAGAGCCACTGAAAGGAAGCTTGCGACATCAAGGCGATCAGGTTGTAGCTCCTACTTTCAATTAATATGATACAACGACATGTCCTTTTCCCATAAATTCATTCTTACTTTATTGTGTAATTCCTTGATCATACAAATAAGTTGACGATTGAATATATTTTGCTATCTTCACTTTGGTTGGTTTGTTTTGTCTTGATCTCGACCTCATGAGAGCACCAGAGCAAAGCGGGAGCAACAAAGACCCTAGGAAGCGATACAAAGGTATCTTACTTGTTCCTCCCTACTAGCTAATTCAATGGTCATAACTTAGGGAAAGAGTCATGTCCTGTCCTATTTTGTTCTAGATCCAGGTGGATCTAGGGAGATTTGTTAGTATCCGTACCTACCGATTAGTCTAATAACAAAATTGGTGACTCCAATGGGGAAACAACCTGTTTTCTTTGTGGTTTTTGGTGTTTTTTCTTGGACATTTTATCTTTCCTTACCTTTCTCCATTCATATCAATCTTTGAGTCTTCAGGATACCCTGATAGACTCTCTAGGTCCAGAAATCCCTTCAAATTTTTTGTCCTTTTCCAAAAATTTTCTTAGTTTCAGACATTCTCGCACTGCACCCCATAGTGGCCTATGAGAATATATTGAGTTCGCACTCTGCTTTTAGGTCCAGTGCAAGGTTCTCACTCTGCTCAAATCTAGCCTGCGAGAATGACCCATTCTCGCACTTTGTAACACTATTAGCCTGCGAACCCTCTTTTCAAAATTTTGGATTTAAGATTTTTGCATGTTCAACTGCCTAGATCAGTATAGGTGCCTGAAAAGAGCTTATTGGACCATTGGTTGATGTTTTCTTGTCTTCAGATTTTGTGCATGATCAGTCTTAGGAAATCAAAGGCTCTTCCTGTCCATTTTTTCTCGACTTTCGTTTCTTGACTTTTCTCGGCAAAGATATACTCTCTGATTTTGGAATTTGAGTGCTCGTTTGGTTAAGAACCGGTGATCGGTTTGAAAGTTGGGATCCTTTGTCTTTATCATTTGCTCATTATTTGGAAGATCACTTTTCTCATGCAATTGAAAAGACTAGTTTGGTCTGCTTGTTATTTTTGTTTCCATTGAAAGATTGGTTTGGGTTTTTGTCTATTACTTGTTTATTAGTTTTTGTTTTTCTTCACTCTCACCATCATGGTGTAGGTCCTTTTTGAAAAGTGAACAACGTTTTTCTTTCAAAATCATTTTCGAAAATATTGAAAATCAATTGTTGAAATTATTGAAAAAGAAACAATAGAGAATTTTTATTGTTGCGTGATTCGTTGCAATTGCATTTTAAAGGAAATTGTGTATCGTAGTTCAAGATTGATCTGAAAAACTTCTCTTTCCCTCCTGTACATAGGATTCATTGAACGAAAATTGATATATTTCATTCCTACCTATGCATCGTTCGGTCAGAGTCTCATACAACATCAGTTTCATCTCTGCTTCCTTTGAGTAACAACAACCCTTAATAATATTGCACAATTGTAAAATTTAACTAGTAACTCTTTTCTAGGGCTCTATTACACCAACATTTAGCTAGGCTAGCGCTTTGGAATAGGTAGAGAGATACACTCTCCAAAACACAAAACACACAATAGCATCTTGTGTTAAGGAGTGTCAAATTACATTTACAACATCTTGTCCTGGGAAGCCCTTCTCACACAAGGGTCAAACACGAGGTCACATTGATATTGACAGAGTTACTCACCCTGCTTTGTTGATATCAGTGTAGAGATTGCATGTATTACGGG